>CM035428.1:26121943-26131943 GCA_020310875.1 Ceratopteris richardii
TGTGTATGTGTATGTGTATGTGTATGTGTATGTGTATGTGTATGTGTATGTGTATGTGTATGTGTATGTGTATGTGTATGTGTATGTGTATGTGTATGTGTATGTGTATGTGTATGTGTATGTGTATGTGTATGTGTATGTGTATGTGTATGTGTATGTGTATGTGTATGTGTATGTATATGTATATGTATATGTATATGTATATGTATATGTATATGTATATGTATAGGTATATGTATAGGTATATGTATAGGTATATGTATAGGTATATGTATAGGTATATGTATATGTATATGTATATGTATATGTATATGTATATGTATATGTATATGTATATGTATATGTATATGTATATGTATATGTATATGTATATGTATATGTATATGTATACGTATATGTATACGTATATGTATACGTATATGTATACGTATATGTATACGTATATGTATACGTATATGTATACGTATATGTATACGTATATGTATACGTATATGTATACGTATATGTATACGTATAGGTATATGTATAGGTATATGTATATGTATATGTATATGCATATGTATATGCATATGTATATGCATATGTATATGCATATGTATATGTATATGTATATGTATATGTATATGTATATGCATATGTATATGCATATGTATATGTATATGTATATGTATATGTATATGTATATGTATATGTATATGTATATGTATATGTATATGTATATGTATATGTATATGTATATGTATATGTATATGTATATGTATATGTATATGTATATGTATATGTATATGTATATGTATATGTATATGTATATGTATATGTATATGTATATGTATATGTATATGTATATGTATATGTGTTTGTTGTTAACCTTTGGAGTTGTCCTCTCCAATCATTTAGCATAAAGAATCAACAATACATCTTATTTTTGTCAATCCTGGAAGTATACAAGAGACCACAACCCCTTCTAGATGATAGAATCCAAGAAATAAGAGAAAACTGGTTGGATTTCTGAGAATTAATGAAGATGAAGAGGAATTTATAGGGTTTGGATTATCTTGAGCAATACTCCATCAACTTCAATAATCTTGGTGTCAAAAGCATGTCATTTTCTCAGCAGAACATAATCATAAAGTCAAAACTAAAAAATGATACCTGTAACCTTCAGACGAGACAATCGCCATTCTGTGAAATTAGACGATTTTCATCTACATCACCATTCTTCATCAATTTCTCACTCAATACATCAGGAATCAACTCTCTTCATACACATTCATCAGAAATACACAATAGAAGCTTGCAAATTCCATGGATACACATAGAATAGACTCAATAAATCAAAGAAATCACACAAAAGGAAGAAACACGATTTTCTGCAGGAAACTCTCTCTTTACTTGGGTAGCATGTAATACAAATAACCAACCCTCTCATAGTAGAGGAAATTGTCTTTTATACATTTTCAAGTGTCCCTTTTCACACTTGAATTTTGGTCCTTTCCTCTTCTGATCTAAAAATATGCTATCTAGGAGTTTCCAAAAATTCTAGAAAAAATACATATAACTCTACTCTTCATAAGGAAGACTCTTCCTTATTTTTACATCATTTGCATAAATATTTTTACAAGTTTTTGGCATTTTACAATTATTTTCCATCAAAAATACTTCAAAAAATACTTCTTCTAACATTCTTTCCCTCCTAGACCTTTTGGCTCCTGACAAAAGACATTCTTACTGATATTTCATAAATGCTGCCTTCACTTCTTTTTTCTCTGATACACTTGTGATAGTAGGTCATGGCTTTTTCTTTCTGTAACATTCAAGTTATTCACCATCTCAAATAGTGCTTTTCTCCATTGCACAACAGCCTCAGGTTTATCAATTACATCTTTTTTCAGGTACTCTGTGTATGCAGCTTCATAATCAGTGAGTCGAGATTTTGTTACATCTGACAAATTTCCAAATGTTTTCGATTCCCTTTCAAAAAACCCAAAATCAAATGCATCTTCAAAAATCTGGAGATAATGGTTGCCCAAGAATATTATTCTGCTATAATAAGCCATCAAACATATCCTGTGAGGTGTTTCACTGAGATCAAAGATTAAAGCATCAGTCGGTGAATTGAAGCCAATGTAATTGAGAACTCTTACATCTGTATCTGTAAAATACATGCTGGGTCATTAACATCTTTGTATGTGGCTATGACAGATTCAGCTGTGTCCACCATATACTTCTTTGTAGGCCATGTTCCTGCCTTCGGTCCTGCTATCTTTGGAAAATTCAACCATTTGGATGGAATTTGTCCTTCTTTCCTTCTTTCCCAAAAGACTGTCAACTGCCTCCTCCTTGCTACTGGGCAGTATGTTGGATTGATCTTCAGCTGAATAGGTGCTTCCTTCCATATTTTTCTGCATTCCTTATTAGCATCCAACCACCTATTCCTCCATTTGGGATTAGCTTTTTCAAATAGCTCCTTTGTCACATTGATATCTTCTTCATATTCTAAATGCTTGTTCGGAGGTAATCCTACCCTTGCCAACTGATAGTTTTTAATACTTTCCATGATCATGCACAAGGGTATTCCTAAGCCATCTACAGCCCAATGATGTTGATCCGGATTTATCCCTTTATTCAAAGCAAAATTAACAATTTGTTCCTCATATTCATCATGCATTTTTCTAATGAATTCCATTCTGGATTCTCTGTCTGTCAGAAGTTTCTGAACAAATTCCTCTGAGTATTCTTCTTCTGGTGCTTTGTTTTCTTGTTCACCATCCTGTTGGGTTCTGTCATCATCTCCAACTTCATATTCTCCTATTTGTGTAGTCTCTACCTGTTCTTCTACCTGAGTTTGTGGTTTTTCCAATTTTTTTTGTAGTTCTTCTATTGTCAAGATTAAACTTCTATTTTGAGAAGTCCACAACTCTCTTTCTGATTTCCATTCATTTCTTTCCTTTTCCACACTCAACTGCCAATCACTTCTCTCTTATTCAATATCCATATGTAACTTATTGTACCCCCTCATTGAGGTAGCAGCATGTATACTAGCTTGTTTTTCCAACTCCTTGGCTTCTTTCAGTTCTGTTTCCAATCTCATGATTTCCTTGTGCAAATCTTCCTTCTCCTCTTGTGTCACCTGAACAGTCTTGCTCTCTTCCTTCAACTGGCCTTCTTCCATTAATAATTTGTTTATTTTCTCATTTTCCTTGGCCATAATTTGATATGAATTCTGCAAAGTTATGTATCTCCCTTCAATTTTTCTCAACTCCATCTCAATTTTACTACTATGCTCTGTCTGTTTTGCACACTTCTCTTCAAGATATTGGATTTTATTTTGTTGTTGTACCTCTAATTCCTCCAAAGAAATTATCCTATGTGTTAATTCCTCATTTTTCTCCTTTACAATCCTCAATTGTTCTCCCAATTGTTATTTTTCTTTCTTGTGCTCCTTAATGATACTACTACCTTTTTCAAACTCAGATTCTACTACCATACCTGATATAATCATGTTTCTACTTGCTGGTCTGAATTGCTCTAGGTTGCTCATAATGATCTTACAAGCAGATCTTATATTTTTAGGTATCCTTTCCAACCCAACTTCTATTTCCATTTGTTTGACTTCTATCTGCTTGTTTTCTTTACACTCATTCTCTTCTTCATCTTCTTCCTCATACTCTATGACCTGAGTCTTTTGTTCTTCATGGCACTTATCTGCTTCCATCTTTTCTTGGTCTACAACATCTCCTCATATTCCAATATCTGATAATCCTTATTCTCATGTCCTGATATATCTTTAGTTGTCTTTGTTCCTTCTCCCGTCTTGTTCTCCACTTCTTGTTGTTCTTCTTCAAAGAGATGTCTTTCCTTTACTTGTACTTCCTCTTCCTGAATTATGGCTGAATCAGTTTCTTCAGTAAGCTTTATCTGATCATTACTTATCTGCTCTTCCTGTCCTTCTTCTTGCTCATCTATATCCATGAGATCCAGGCCTTCCTCTTGTCTTTGATCTTCTGTAGTTGTGAATTCTTCATTATGATTCAAATCATACAGTATGTCTTCTATGCTTTGGTTGACCTCTTGTTCTGTAATTCCTTCTTCTATTTCTTGAGCATTCTTCTTTTCCACTATTTCCTCCTTTGTTTCCTTGATTTGATCTGTATCCTTTTGTTTGTTGGTTGGACTACATAACTGAACTCCTTTTGCTATCTCTGCTTTTCCTTCATCCACGTTGAAATTGATTTGTTGTGAAGGTTTTGTCCATATTGACTTTAATCCTGAATCCACTAACCCACAGCTGAATTCCTTTCTTACTTCACTCTCCTCTTCCATCATCACTGCTTTTCCTTTTAGTAATCTTCTCTCTTCTTCAGGACTAACTTGCTTTGCTGCTTCTTCTTGGACTTGCTTTCCTTGGGGCTTCTCTCTCAAGTCTTCTGGTGTTTTATGTTTTTCAGTGGCCTGTGTTATCACATTAGGTGTACTAGGTACTAAGAAATTCAAACTTTTTAACAAAAAGTTTTCAATATCACTTTCAGAGTCTGAAGAGAATTGTGAAGAGCCTGCTATTCCTAATTTTTCTAGTTTTGACTCTTCTACAACAGTAGATTCCTTCTGGTTCCTTTCTTTTACTATCACTTCTTCTGTTTCCATCACTGATACAGGTTCTATTGCTGATTTGCCTTTACTTTTCTTGGTTAACTTCCTCTTGAATCCAATCTGTTGCTTTGCAAGAGTAGTCCTCCAACATCTTTTGATATTGGGCTTCATATACTGCCCTTTTATTATTTCCTTGGGTCAAATAAGTATACAACTGCTCCTTGCTTGTGTGAGGTGGGTGTGGGTCATTTGAAGATTGTACCTGCTTCTGAACAGCTTCATGCTCTTCCCTAGTTGCTTCTACCTGTTCCAACTCCACCTTTCTTGGATCCAATCTTCTTTTCTTTACTGGAATGACTTCTTCTGAAATTTCTTTTCTTTTCCTTTTTGCTCCTCTCATGCTGGATTGGCCTTCTGATTCTCTTACAGATATCTTCCTTGAAGGACTTTTGATTCCTGCCATCAAATTTCTAAAATATTGGGCTGCTGGAGCTAGTTGTAATTGATCCTCCATTCCTAGAACATGATATATAATTCTAGTTAAGAATTGGGCTCCATTCCTATACTTCGTTTGCTCCCAATGTTTGGTTGCTTCCTTTAATTGCTCATGTATATATGGTGATACATCCATTATTCCAAAGGGCTTAGTTCTATCCTTATTATTGAACATAATCAATGTTACTGATTTGTGTGGCATGGTATATCTCGACAGTTTTGGGAAACAGAAATATTGCAAAAACATTCTGATGGCATATTCCTCAATTTCTCTTCCGTTAAAATCAAGAAATTTAGAATATCCTGTATATGTTTCTTTATTCTTCTTGATAAAGATGTTATCCAACTTAGTTCCCATTGGATAAAATTGAAGGGCTGCCCTGATATGCTTTGCTTTTATTGTGATGTTCACTTCCTGATTTTCTTTGTTCTTGACAGTACACCTGAAATACGCCTCATTGCCCCTTCCAACTTCCAACAAGCTGTTCATCACCTGTGCCACTCTTTCAAAATCTATGAAAAATATAGGTTCATCCAGCAACTTGTGTAATCCTACTACTTTCCATCTTTTGTAATTGACTGCACTCTTCTGGAATTTGTAAAACTCTTGACACAGCATAGTGTACTTGTAACCTCCAACTCCCACTGTAAATATGTGCTAGCCAATAATACCTAGAGTTTCCTTGAGTTCCTTGAGTTCCTTGAGTTCCTTGAATATCTTTTCTGCTTCTAGAATCTCTTGCTCTTCATCAGATTCTAATTCTACTGTCTCCATTGTTGCTTCATTGTCTAAGAACCAATGTCCTCTAGACAGAGTGACCAAGTCTGCTTTGAACTCATGGATTGGTAGTTCCTTTGAATTCACCATTCGAGAAAGAATGTAATATAACACAAAAAAGAAAACACTCCACCCACATGAGTCATAAGAATGTAAAAAAAAAAGACATTTGTTGTGATATGACATGAGAGAAGAATAAAAATAAAATCTCAATTAAATCCTAACTTCCTCAAAAAAAACTCAATTGAAGTGGTCGTTACATGTGTAGCAAGATGTCTAGTGCTCTCTTCTCTTTTGACTGCTCTTATCTAGGAAAGGAAAGATTTGAAAACTATAACTAGTTGAAAGAAATTGAGTTAAATTAAAAAATAAAATATATAAAAAATAATAAGAAAAATAGAAACTTGCTACACTTCTACCTATATCTTGCTTTGTGCTCTATAACTTATAAAAGAAAAAAATGAAAAATTTTTCTCTTTTTTCTTTTCTTTCTCTTTTTCTCTTTTTTTTAAATAATTTTTCTCTCTCTTTTTTTTAATAATAATAATTCCTTTCAACTTCCTTTCTTCCCCTCCTATTTCTTTTCTCAAAAAAAGGATAAGGTAGAACAATTTGTCATTTTTCTCAAAAAATGTCAAAATTTCTTCTATGTGACACTCTGATTTTCTTATCCAAGATCCTAACTGCATCTTAGATAATCATGTCCTTTTCCATTGAATTAGTTCTGATTTTTTTACCCAATAATATTTAATCTTTGCTGACCCTATTATGGGAATACACCCGTCTTCATTTGATGAGCTGTGTTTGAAATTTTTTGGCTTCCATATCCATTTTGTTCTGGGAATTTGTTTTGATGAGCAGGCCTTGTGTGTACTTTGTTTCCACATCCTTCTTGTTTTGATGTCCTGATACTTCTGATTATACCCTAATTGCCACCTTGCTTCTATCTCTTCACCCTCTTTTGCTTCTTCAATTTGTTGCTGGTTTTGATTAAATGAAGCTTGATCCTTTACTAATTGTATTGATAATGTCTGTGTGTCTTTTAACGAGAAAGTAAATCCTTCCAGCTCTGAATCATGAAGCTCATGTTGATCTTCTTGTTTTTCAGTACTCCACAATAATATTAAAAACCTTTTGTTATTTACTGTTAATTTGAGCTTCATTTTTTCAAAATCCAGTATTACTCTACCTTGCCTTAACCATGGTTGTCCCAAAATCAATTTTTCAGTCATCAAGTGATCTGGCCATTCTTCACAATCTATTTTCATATATTCTGTATTGAACTTAACTTTAAGAGAAGGTGAAGACATGCTTTGTATCATTTGTCCTTCCAAGGTTTTGATAAAGGTTTTGCTTTTAGTCCTTTTTAGGTTAAATTTATTCAACAAAGCTGAACTAATCAAATTCACTTGTGCACCTGAATCTATTAAAACCCTGATTTTTTCATCTTGACAATATGTATATGTAACTTCCATTCCATAACTTTCCTAGATCACTGATCTTGAACTCTTTTTCAAGTAATCTTTTTACCTCCTTGATTCCTTCATCTGAGATTCCTGTGATTATTATGTCATCTACATAAATACAAATGTAGATCATACCTTCATCTGTTCTCTTAATGAGTAGACTTGCATCAACCTTTGAGCTTTGGTATCCAAGGTCATTGAGATACTTCACAAGTCTGTAATTCCAAGCTCTTGGAGCTTGCTTCAATCCATAGAGATCTCTTCTTAACCTGCAAACATGATCTGGGTAACTGGAACTTACAAACCCTTCATGTTGTTCCATGTAAACTTCATCCGATATATATCCATTTAAAAATGCATTCTTTATATCCAGCTGACTTAGCTTCCATCCTTTTGATTCTGCTATAGCAATCAATCTCCTTATGGTTGACATCTTTGCCACCGGATTAAACGTCTCATCATAATCTATGCCATGTGTCTGAGCATAGCCTTTGACCATCAGTCTAGCTTTGTATCTGGCTATCCTTCCATCTGCAAGTTTCTTAACTTTTTAAACCCATTTATTTCCAATCACTTTCTTACCATTTGGTTTTGGAAGAAGTTCCCATGTCTTGTTCTCTTAAAGAGCATTGAACTCCTCCTTCATTGCTTCTTCCCATTGTTTCTTACCTTTTTCTTCATTGTAATTCTGAGGTTCTTCATCTTCCTTTACTAAGTAAGCATAGTTTTTCTGAGTCAAATAAGAAGTGTCATAGGAATACCTTGTTGGTTGTTTCCTTACTCTGTTTGACCTTCTTAGCTCATATTCTTCATGTGTATCAGAATACACATCATCCTCATCAAATCTTGGTCCATCTTTGTTTCTCATACCTGATCCGATCCTAGACATACTTGCCTGCATATGATCTTCATCTTCATTCACCTGCATATGTGATTTTCCTTTTTCTTTACTTCTCATCTCTTCTTCACGTGTTGCAACACTATGCTCTTTATCTGTATACCAGCTCTTTCCTTCATCAAATGTCACATCTCTGGAAACAATAAACTATTTGGTTAGAGGACTCCATAACCTATAACCCATCTGCTTTTCATCATATCCGATGAACACATATTTTTCAGCTTTTGGTTCAAGCTTATGTCTCAGTTGTGATGGTACATAAGCATAAGCAACTAATCCAAACACTTTACAATGATCAAGTGTTGGTTTCTTGCCCCACCACGCTTCATAAGGGGTCATCCCATTTAAAGATGTACATGGTAATCTATTTACCAGATATGTAGCTGTATTTACAGCCTCAGCCCAAAGATAAATTGGACAATTCTTCTCCTTTAGCATTGCTCTTGCAAAATCAACTAGAGTTCGGTTTCTTCTTTCTGCTACTCCATTTTGTTGTGATGTATACCTACAAGTTATTTCTCTTTTGATACCTGCATTCCACAGATAATCATTGAACTCTCGAGAAAAATATTCTCCTCCTCCATCATACCTTAGTCTTTTGAGTTTGTGTCCTGTAAGTCTTTCAGCATATGCACGAAAATGCCTGAAAGCTTCAAATACTTCTAACTTCTCTTTCAAAACATAAAGAGTTATCCATCTTGTTGCATCGTCAATAAAAAGAACGTAATACCTTGAGCCACTGATAGATCCTTCTTTTGTTGGTCCCCATACATCTGTATGTATGAGCTCTAGCAAACCATCGTGTTTGTAACCATTCTTCTCAAATGGTAACCTGTGGGCTTTTCCCATCTGACAGGCTTCGCACTTGTGAATCATATGTTGATTCTTCATATTTGGTAATCCTCTCACGGATTGTTTCTCCACCATAGTTTTGATTCATGTTTCATTAAAATGTCGTACGAAAGGTTTCCACCTTTCATCTCCTCTCAGTCCTGCAAGCACTTGTGCTATCAGCCTGTGATCTTCGATATCTTCATCAATAGATCCAAGACTATCTGCCAAGTCTTTCATCTTAGTGACATAATCACTAATGCTTTGACTTTGATTTTTCTTGAACGTTGTAAACTCTGACCATAAGCTAGCCTTCCTAGCTTTCGTCGTATTTTGGAAATGATCTTCCAATGCACTCCATATGTCTTCCGCTTTCTCCAGACCTCTAATGTGCGGTAGTAGATGATCTGTAATGGTATTGTAGATATAAGCTCTTGCCGTTGCATCTTTCTTTTGCCACAGCTTCAAGGCTTCTAACTCTTCTTTCTTTGGTTGACTGTCGTCTTCGAAAGTTGGCTTCTTTTCTTCTCCTGTCACATATATCATTAAGTCCTTACTCATAAGTAAGGCTTCCATGCGCATTACCCATGCGGGATAATTATCTCTGTCCAATTTGTCAATAGAGATATGATCTGCCATAATCTTCTTGTTTCTGTTACTACCGGTGAGTGTAATGTTAAAAGGTTTTACCTTTTACAAACCTTTACCCTTGAGAATTACTTCGGAATGTTTCTTGACGCCGTTTGTTGTTGATCATCTCAGCTTTCACCTTTCTTGTGAAAGTTCTTTGAATTCTCTTGCATCTCTACTTCCGTTTCTACTTCTGAGAAACCTTTTCTACTCTTCAGAACCTTTCACTCTGATGCCACTTGTTGAGGTTATGTAATGTCGCGGCAAAAGCTTGTTCACTAACAAGACTGCGGAAAATTGCCACACCTCAAC
>CM035428.1:26136943-26159443 GCA_020310875.1 Ceratopteris richardii
ATGTATATGTATATGTATATGTGTTGTGAAAACTTCTTTCTAGAGTATAGCATCCACCAGAGAGTGAGTGAGTACGTATCCACCCATCCAACTCCACGCATATATATACCAAATGTCCAAGAGTTGCATGCTTTGATTGTTAGCCATGTGTCCTTCCAGGTGTCCTTCATGTGGATACTTTCCAAAGAGAATCACATGGCTTCTATTTCAATTGAAGTCACGTACGGGTCAAGGTGTCACTTGGGAGAAGCTTCTCCCAAGACTAAGGTTTTATTCCTAGGTTAATTTCCTAAGGTAACAAACCCTTGAATTTGAGACTTCTATGAAATAAAACCTCAAGGGTGAAATCCAAGGAACATGGGTTCCTTTTGGAGGGTCTAACCCATGATTTATGTAACATTCTTCCCCCCTTTAACAATTTTGTCCTCTAAAATGTGTTTTGGTATATTATGTGAAGTATTCCCCCATGCACCATGATTCACTTCTTTTGATCATGGACTCACTCTCAAAAGATGCTTTCCTCATTTTTAACCAATAGTTAAAAAACAGGGAAATCTTTTATTTATGGAACTTACTCGTTCCCAAGTAGCACTTTCTTCGGTTCCATCCCTCCATTTAGCTAGGCACTCTTTATATAAATGATTTCTTGTTTTCTTATCTCGAGTGCGTAGTATTCTCTCAGGTTCATGAGGGATGTTAAGAAGGGAGATTGGTTGATGATTGTATCCGAAGATACAAGATTGTCTTGTTCAGCCAGTTTTCTTTTTAATCCACTTACATGAAATACTGGATGAAGTAAACAATCTTCTGGGAGTTCTAACTCGTAAGCCAAAGTCTCTATTCTTTTAAGAATCTTAAAAAGGCCACAGAATCTCGGAGAGAGTTTAGGACAAGGTCTTGTTTTTAATGTTTCAGATCTCTCAGCAAATTCTACTATTGGTAGATAGTCCTCCTAGCTAGTTCGGGTAGAAGATACGTATGCTCGTAACATATCTTCAAGTATTCGATTGACTCTTTCAGTTTGACCATCTGTTTGAGGATGTTCAGTAGTACTCAAATTAATCTTAGTTTCTAACCGACTGAATACAACTCTCCAGAAATGACTAGTGAATTTTCTATCTCTATCAGACACTATGTCTTGAGGTAATCCATAGAGTCTATACAATTGTTCTACGAATAATTTAGCCAATTCTGGATTTTTTACTGTAGTTCGAGTAGGTAAGAAACGAGCCATTTTGGTCAATTGGCCAACTATGACCCAAACAACATCATGACTTTTAGGGGTACGTGGCAAGCTTGTAATGAAATCCATGGAAATACTCTCCCATTTTCCATTTGGAATTTCTAAGGGATGCAACAAACCTCCTATCTTAAACTTTTCGGCTTTGTTAACTTGGCATTTGGTGCATCTAAGTACATAATTATGTACATCTTTATGTATACTAGGCCAGTAGAACTGCCTTTTTACTAATTCATAAGTTTTGTTGATTATAGGATGCCCTGCACTTGGAGCATCATGACATTCAAACAAAACTTTTTTTCTAAGTTCGGAATTACAAGGAACACAGATCTTTCCTTTGTATAACAGATATTCATCTTGAATACTATAATGCTTAAACTTATCTTCCTTTGAAAAGTTTGTACTTGGAGTAGAAACCTTCTTCCAGGCTTCACTAAAACTAGTATCTTCTTGATACTTGCCCTTCATGAGTGTTACTAACTCATTAGAAATTTATATGAAACTCAAAGAATTTAACATGGGCATCCTGCTTAATGCATCTGCCACAATATTATTTTCCCTTTCTATATCTGAGTTCATAATCAAATTCTTGGAGTAATTCGGCCCATCTAGCTTTTCTACCTGATAGTTCAGATTGGTTTGCAAACCATTTAATACTTGCTTGATCAAAAACTATAGTTACTTTGGCACCAAACAGGTAATGTCTCCATTTTTTCAAAGCATGCACAATTGCATAAAGCTCTTTTTCATAGGTAGAATAATTTCTTTGCGCTGAATTTAGCTTTTGACTTTCAAAAGCAATTGGTCGACCATTTTGAATCAACACAACTCCTATTGCTAGATCACTAGCACCTGTTTCAACTACAAAGGGTTCATTTGGATCTACTATCTGTAGAACCGGGGTCGAAGCTAAGGCTCTTTTAAGTATTTCCATACTTTCAGCCTGTTCCTTCTCCCAAGTGAGACTTTTGGGTTTACCCTTTAATTTCTCAAATAAAGGGGTTGAGATTTTTGCAAAGTTGGGTACAAATTTTATGTAGTATCCTGCTAACCCTAAAAAACTTTGAAGTTTTGTAATAGTTTTAGGGTGAGGCCAGTTAAGAATAACTTGGACATTATCAGGATCTACTTGAATCCCTTTATCAGATATAATGTGTCCAAGATATCTGATTTCTGATGAAAAGAATTCATGTTTATCTTCTTTTCCGAATAATTTGTTTTCTCTTAGAAATTGGAAAATTTTTTCCAAATGTTCTAAATGAGAGGCTACATCTTGACTATAGACAAGAATATCATCAAGAAAATCAACTACAAACTTTCCCAAATAAGGGCTTAATATAGTGCTCATTAGTGTCATGAACGTGGCTGGGGCATTTGTTAGTCCAAAAGGCATAACTGAAAACTCAAAATGCTCTTATTTAGTTATGAAAGTTGTTTTAGGAACATCTTCATATTTAATTCTAATTTGATGATATCCTTGACGGAGATCAAGTTTTGAAAATATCTTAGCTCCTTTTAATTGATCAAATAAATCATCAATTCGGGGCATTGGATATTTATTCTTGATCGTAACTTTATTCAAGGCTCGATAGTCAATGCATATTCTCCTTGATTCATCTTTTTTCTTGACTAAAAGAATGGGTGTTGCCCAGGGTGAAAGACTAGGCTGAATGAATCCCTAAACTATGTATTCATTTAACTGCTTTTCTACTTCAGCCTGCTGGGAAAAAGGGAGTCTATAAGGGGATTTACATATAGGCTTAGTACCTGGGAGCAAGTCTATAGCATGGTCGACTTGCCCACGAGAAGGAGGTAAGCCATGGGGAAGTTCTTCTGGAAAAACATCCCGATAATTATTTATCAAACACTTAAATTTAAACCTTTCATGTTCAAACAAAGGAGACAAGATATAAGAAACTGGATTCATATTATGTACATTGTTTACATCAGTTGGAAGTATCATAAAAACTTCCGCTTTTTGGGTATTTACAAGTTTTTTCAACTCCATGCTAGAAATCAAAGGAGTACTAGGCACATCATGTTCTCCTTGAATTAGATAACAGATTCCATTTCTCTCAAATTCCAAAGTATTCAACTGATAGCTTCTTTTAAGTGTTTTCCCTAAACCCCAAAGCCATTCTCTACCCAAAACCACATTAGTTCTTTCCATGTGCATGACTGAAAGTCTAATTTATCTTTATAACCTTGAAATTCTATTTCGAGGTTACAGATCATAGTATCCCAGACTTTCTTGTCTTGACCCTGCATCATAGATACCATGTAGCTCAGTGATGAGTAGCACCTCCTTTAATGTCAATCCGGGAAGACGTGAGGATGGTATGAAGACCTCGAGCAAGTGGAAGCACAAGTGCGTGAGTGAGAAGCACACAAACATGCACACACATACACACACACGCGCACACACGGCAAGACAAAGAGTGAGGAGCAATGGAGTTCTTAGATTACTTTCAAGAAGCTCTTACAAGTTCGTTTCAATTACAATCTACCCCCAAAAATGAGCTCTCTAGCTCTTTTTATAGTTTTTGACTAGGTTTTGGCCCTGTCCAGACCTAGTGTCCGGCCTAGTTAAAAATTAGGTTCCAGGGCCAATTTGAGGGCTTAAACGGAGTCTAAAAATTATGAAAATTGATATGTAGGTACTTCTAAGGCTCCTCAAGCTCAAGGACTCCTTGGCTTGCACAAAATGGAGCTACAAAAATATGAAATGGTATTTACAATGATTGTTAGTGATAAGGATCACTGTTATAAAGATGTTGATTTGGAAAATTTTGAAGGGCCTATCTGCCAGATTTGCGTCGACTGCTTTGTCTACTTACTCCTTCACCTCGCTCTGACTCTCTCCGCTGGCTTCCTTGTCTAGTCACTCCTTGGGTGCCCATACTGCTCTCAACACCCCCCCCCTCTCTCGCGTCTGTCGTCCCTGACAGACTCTTGTTGCTGGGAGTGTTGGATGTAATACTCCACAACGTGAGTGGCAAGCTGATGTTCTTGTATGCGTAGTCCTCTGGCCAAATCTATCATCATACGATCCCAATCAATTGGTCCTGGAATGTCCGGATGTGGCAAACGTAACTGATCTGCATGGATCGCTTGTTCTACTGCAAATAGGTGTAGCAAATGTGTGGGTCTGGGAATGAAAATTTCCGAATGATATTCCCAGAATCCCGTAGAGAACATTTCCTCAAATGTCTGCTTGAAGCATGCGGGTAAGTACTTTATTCGTGCATGCCAAGCAAAGATTATAGTGACCGAGGGGGTCTGGCTCATGTCGTAGACTAAATCCTTGTTACCTCAAGAGAATCCAGGGGCAGAGATGTATGGAGCTTGTACATTCCGAAAGGTTTTGAAGACAATGGTCATGAGCTCGAATATCTTCATACACATTTTCGCTGCTATGTCGGGTACATTATTTAGACGTGTAGACCAGTGCCGAATTGTTGATATCATGTAAGCTACGGTTGGGGTCCCCCGAGGCAGAGCAAAATAGGGATAGTTAACCCAAGCCGAGCATTCTTTATTGTTGCGTACTTTGATTGCAAATGCTTGCCAGGACCTGCGACGTACCACTGGGCAATAGCATGGATTATACTTGATATATAATGGCATGGTTGCCCAGGTGCTCATCATCTCTAGGTAATCGGTTAATAGACGTGCACGCCAATTAGGTTGGAAGATCGAGCCAGCACGTGCATCTGTCGGTAAATCCCCTATCTCAAATTGAGTGGCGAATGTGGGCTCCTTCCCTGTATGTCTTTTGACTTCTGCATTATAATCATGTAGTAAGACAAAATAGGGCATGTATTGCGACTCTGATGTTGTGATTAACCGTTGATGAGATAAGTTTTGAAAGTAGGAAGACCGAAGGACAGTTTCTTCCAGATTTGTGAGAGATTGCACTTGCACCACCACACGATCATCATGTGTCTTACCCACTTTCTCGACCCTTTTGACCCAATCTGGAACTTGAATTTCTAAAGTGTCTTGTCCTTCCTCTGTAGTTCGACCACCGGGTGTCGGCATAGGCTCGTATGGCTCTTCATAGCTGTCATCGACGGGGATTTCCACTACTGTTTCAGGTTCTGGTTCTTCAATGGGCGAGGGTGGCCTTTCATATGGTAAGAGGCGTGCTTGGAGTTCTGCCACCTGTTTCCGGAGGGTCTCTACTTCTTCTGTAGAGTGTTGCAAGATTGCCGGCTCTTGTTGAGCTGTGGGGACACTAGCTATCTGTTTCTTTAGATCTGCACATTCAGTCTCTAACTTTTCATATGATTCCAAGAAATTTGCATGCTCCTCAAGTAAGATGCGAATGTCTTCCGATGGGACTGCTCTATATCTGGTAGGGCTAATGGTGGCTCCTACAGTTCCTTCCATGGCCGCTTCGAAGTTGTCTTGGTTTTGTTGTTGAAGTCTTTTGTTCTCTTCTAGTGCTGCTGCCATATGCTTCCTTAATAGCCCAATGTTGCGTCTGAGTGTAGCATTAGATATCATCTGCGCTTGAAGCACTGTTTCTAGTTCTTTGACTGCTTTGTCATCTACTGTTGAAGTCTTTGATTCCAATTCTGAGTGAGCCTGCTGTAAGGTGGTATGCTCGGTTAGGAGCGTTTGGTAGTCAGCTTCCAGAGTGGTGACCCTAGCTTGCAGACGTTGAGATTTTGCCTGGAGGGCCGTAGTGCGTTCTTCCAATTGATGGTACTCTTGTTGTAGTTGATGTGCACACTGAAGTAATGTGTTGAACGTGCTATTTACATTATGAGATGCAAGGGGAAAAGTTTGAAATGCAGGGGAGGTGGGATTGGGGAGGGGAGTAGTGAATGCTGTGTGTGTCAATGATGTGGTGAGTGGTGAGGTGGGGGGTAAGGGAGGGGGAGATGGTGGAATCGTGGGGAGAGGTGCTGTGGTGGGTGAAATGTCCATTGGGTCAGACAAAGTGATGTGTACTGGGGCTACCATGTAGGTGGGTATGGTAGGTGAAGTGAGTGTGGTGTTCGTGTAAATTGATGTCGTTGCGAACGTCGGGGCAATGTGACGCTGAAACATTGGAGAGCGGATGAACTGCTCCCCAAAGGACGAGTATTGGAGTGGTGAGGTCCGGTTGAAAGAGGTATAGGGGCCAGATGGGAAGTGAGGGTCATGGAATGAAGGTACCCGTATTGGGGGATAGGAAGGGAAACACAGGATGCCTTCGGTGGGTGCTGGGTTTCCAACTACACGGAATTATGGGATGGCCAGTCATGGGTTCGAAGGATGGAAGGGTTGAAGTGTACAAGGGATTGGTGACGAATGAGAAGAGGGTTTCTTGTGAGGTGGGTTCTCGAAATGAGAATGATGTGAATGAGGATGGGTTGTAAGTGGGGGTAGAGGTGATGGCTGTCGTTTCTTTCATGGTGGGAGGTGGTGGTGGGGTTGGAGAAGGTGGTGATGGAGGATGCTGGGGTGAGATGGGTGATGTCTGAACGAAGGTTTCGGCAGAGAGGTCAGTGGTGGTTATGGGGGTAGCTGTTGTTTCAATGGGTACTTCTTGTTCTGTGACGGGTATCTTGATAGTCTTACCTGCTCGTGGTAACGTGTCAACTCTGCGTTTGTCATACCTTACGGACTGGCGGACTGCAGTGTGGACAGCTTCCGGAACTCCTAAAGATTCTGACACTAATTTGAGGGTGTCAATGAAATGTTGGTCCACCCCTTCATCTGATAGCATTTCTTGCATCAAAGCTTGACCGGATACAAGAGAGAGTTGATGCCTTTCTTGTACTGCTTTGATTGTGTCGTATAACCTTCGTAGTTGAGCTGTATATGCTGGTGCACCTACAAGTTCTGGCACTTCTTGTTGCTCCTCTTGATGCTCTTGATCATAATCCTCCTCATCTTCCTCCTGTTCTTCATCTCCGTCATCCTCTTCATCCACTTCAACTGGTGTGACTGGTGCTTGGGAGGTTGTGGCCTGCGTTTGCGCGTTTTCCGCTTGTTGTGCCTCTTCTGCCTCCAGCTCTACATCTTGTAATAATTGTTCGAAATCTTCATTAGTGAGTTCTTCCAACGGTGCACCACTGGGAAATTCAAGATCGGTTGGGATAGGAGGGAATATTAAGGTGGAACCATCGGTGCTGCGTCTTGGAAGTCGGAGAGTGAATGGTCGGACTCTTCGAGGTGGAGGGGTGACATCTGGTGTTAGGGTGGCTCCACGTGGTTGAGCACACGGGACTTGGACAGTGCCTCTCATCTTCTTCGAAGGGGGTCCAGTGGATGTCCTGCCTCTAAACTGCTCTACCCGATTCCACATTAGGGCCCGTTGAATAGGAATGTCATAAGCCAAACACCTATAAATGATTCTCGTCAGAGCACAGCAACCATATAAAACCTGTTTCCGCGGCCATCGTTTGTGAGCTAGGTGTATCTGATCAATTATCCAGTGGGGTAAGTTGATGGTGAGGCTCTGTGTCTCTGCCAGATACAAACTAAACCAAATCTTTTTGTGCGGCATAGTGAATCTATCTTGTGCAGGAAAAGCAAAGTGTTGCATGCACATGCGAAGGTGTATTGCAATATTAGGTGTCATGGACACCATGTCCTTGAGTTTGGTGAGACTTCGATTCTTCATGTAATCCGGCACTAGGGTTTCCTTCTCTGTAGGAATATGCATTCCGCGCATATCTAGAGCCTCTCTCACCAAGTTGTTTGATAGCCTGAACCTCTTGAGCTCATTCCCCTTTGTCAGAGATGGGATCACAAATGAGCTTGCACCTTTTGGGTTCAGGTTTGGAGTCAAGGTCTTGATAAGATAGTAGCATCGCATGAAGTCAGGTTTTGGGAGGCGTGCACTGAAATAGGCACTCAATCCTGCCTTTTCCCATATCGGACGTAGACCTTCTTCATTTTGTAATTTCTCAAATTCTCTTGTAAAGAAATGGTATCTGCCTTGCTTCCCATTGAAGTCCAACTCTGATTCCCATAGGTACGTTCCTTCACCTAAGGGTCCTGCCACCTCGGTAAACCAGTGGGAAGTCTTTCCTACGGGCATGGTGTGGCCACGCGGGGGGTCCGCAATAGGTATGATTTTGACGGCCTGCAATTCTTCTGGTCTTTCATTTGTCTCAGGCAAAACGGGTAAACTGTCTAAATCCACCACTTGCGGGTTTGTTTCTGTGTGAGAGCTAGTTCCTGCTGCCTCAGCCATGTTGAGAACTTCGCAGCTGGTTCTGTTAGAATACATGAATAAATGTTAACATTGCAGTGGACACAAAAATGACACCGTGTCCCCGTTACAACATTAACATGAGGTCTGGACGAGGTTAGTAGGTTAATAAGTGCTCGGTGCTGGTGAGTGTAGTTAGGAATTGGATGGATCTACAAGCTAAGCGGAATGATATGATGTGAGAGTGAAGTGGTTAGTAGGTGGTCATGGATTTACAATTGGGGTCCGGGGGTTTGTTACAATTCTTAGGCTGCCAAATGCAGCGGATAGGTTTTGCTCTAGGTTTCGTAGAGACTCTCGAGAGCTTTATAGGCGTGTCGGCTTGAAAATGAGGCTTTTTAGGGACCCATTTACAAGTGATCCTATTCGAGCTCCTGGGCCTTGGTGTGTTCCTGATCGTTGAAAACGAGTGGATGCCAGCTGTGCGAGTGAATGGATCATACTGTATGGGATATGGTCTTGGTGTAGCTATTTGAGCCCGCAAACAAGCCTTAGGCACCCAGATTTGTCTTGATTGTGGTCTAGCCTTCATCGACCTCTTGGGCACCCAAATAGACTTCACATTAGCATAAGAACTTCTGAAAGACTTCTTATTAGTGTCGTGTTGTTGGTTACTACTAAGAGGCTTTGCCCGTGTGGTTGGCTTGAGTGCAACCGGGTGTTCTCCTTTCCGCACCCACACTTGTTTCACTAGCTGAGACGTTTTGCTGCGCAGGTACTTTTGATCTCCGACATAGGTAGTACTCTGCTTCTTCTGCCTTTGATCCACCTTTGGTTGCTGCCTCCCTCTGGCCTTTGGAAAAGAAAGGAGTTCCGTTGTGGTTCTGACTCCTTTTTTGAGATCTTCATTCTTCTGCATCACAGAGCCTTGGACAAGAACAGCATGGTCAGCTTCGTGTGCACCCCTGGAGGGACCAGGAGTCTGTGCCTTTCCTAGTTCCTTGAGTGCTCCATTATTTAACTCCATTGTAATTCTAGTCTGATTCACCCATACCTGAAGAAGTCCACTTCTTAGGTTTAAGTTGACTGCTTGGTCATAAATCCAGTCTTGACCCAGGACAAGGGGTTCCGTGAGGTCCTCGTCTTGGCATACTAGCGCTTTAACTGTCATTGCCTCATCCTAAATATAGAGGGGAAGTTCCACCTCGCCCATGCAAGGGCTTTCCATGCCTCCCAATCCTATGAGATATGCTTCCACTGGATCGACAGTTAACTGCAACTCTTGACAGTAAGACGATTTAACAGCACTGGTGGCTGCGCCTGAGTCAATCAAGGCCCTTACAGTCCTTGCACTCTTTCCTTGTCCTATATCTAAGGTTATGAAAGGACGTCGGTCAGTTATTCTATGTGAGCTAACACCTGAAACTTCACACATAGCCACATCATATCCTTGATCTGCATATGCGTCTTGCCTAGGATGCTCTCTACCTTGTCTTCTTAATTTCATTCTTCGTATGCGCTCTAGGGCTTCTGCTTGAGCTTCTTCTCGAATTCGCTTTTCTTCCTCTTTGCGTTTCTTAGCAGTGTTGAGTCGACTTAGCATTTCCTCTGTGAGAGGTTCCTGATACAACTTAACTCTGCATCCGCTAATATAGTTTGGTAGAACATCGCCTTCTAATGTGGCTAGTTGCACTGCTCCACTTGTTGAGATCCTATTGATGATCATAGGTCCGTAGCCTCTCTTTTCTAGCTTCTTTGCATGTTGTTTCAATGTGTAGACTAAAACTAGATCTCCTGCTTTCAAGCCTTTCTCCTTCACATGGGCATCAAAGTATGCCTTCTGCCTCTTCTTAGCTGCATAGATTCCTGCAGTTGCTCTCAGTCTTGTTTCTCCTAATCGTTCAAGGTCAAAGATCCTAGAGGAGAGCTCATGACCTGTCCATTCGTGCTCTTGTGCTATTTTCAATGTAGGTATCAAAAAGTCTAAAGGTAGCACCGCGTTTTGGCCAAATACCATCTGAAAGGGGGTGGCTTGGAGTACCGTTTTATAGGCGACTCGGTATGCCCAAACAGCATGGTGTAGCTGTTTGTCCCAATCAGAGCGTTTAGTGTTCACTAATTTTGTCAGTACATTGCATAAGATCTTGTTGGTGCTTTCGGCTTGTCCATTAGCTTGAGGGTGATAGGGGGCAGACTTCTTATGTATTACCAAGAATTCTTGGAGCAGATTTTCAATAACTTCATTTAAGAAGTGAGTGCCTCTATCACTTACAAGCTCTATAGGTAGCCCATATCTTGTGAACACATTCTCAAACAAGAATTTAGCAGTTGTTTGAGCATCGTTCTTTGTCGTAGCCTTGACCTCTACCCACTTAGTTAGATAGTCTGTCGCAACAATGATGTATTCTGCATGAGAACCCTTAGCTAGGGGATTAATAGGACCTACGAAGTCTATTCCCCACTTAGAGAACGCACGTCCACCCATCATAGGTTTCAATGGCATCTCATCTTTTCGTATAGGATATTGAGTTCTCTGACAGACATCACACCGTTTCACATAGGTATGTGCATCCATGTGAAGGGTAGGCCACCAGAAGCCCGCAAATAGTACTGCCTTGATCACCCGATCTGGTCCAAAGTGTCCTCCTGCTACACCTTGGTGAGCAGTTTCCAAGATCTTAAGATATTCACTCTCATGGACACACAGTCTCAGGTAACCATCTTTACCGCGTTTGTATAGATTATCACCAATGAGTGAGTAATCCAGGGCTTCTTGTTCTAAACTCCTTTTCCTAGCCAGAGTCATGTCTGGAGGGAATGTGTTTGTCCTCAGGAAGGATACTAGAGGTTCGCTCCAATCTGGCACAATGGATACTTGATATAGAGTAGCGTGTTCCACAGGTGGTTTAGTGCAACAGATTGGGCATTCCTTGCACAACTTTTGGACATCAGCTTCCATAGTTGGCCAATGCACTCCGAGTCTCTTTAGAGTCTGTAAAGTTCGTTGCTTTGAGTAGTGTTGCTCTAATGCACCTACATGTGCTAATTGCAACCATTTAGCATACTCATCCTCTTCTACGCAACAAGCCAAGATCCCTTGATCTGTGTGCTTGTACATACTTCCTGCCATGATGTGGTACTTTTGGGCTTTTACAACCTCTCTATTCCGTGTGTTTACCACTGGATGGTTAGGCCCGTATGTCAATACTGGTACCAATGGCCTAGCCCACTGCGGCACCACTTCCAAATTAAACAAGTAAGCATCAGGAAGATCATCTGATACTCCCTGGGGGGCTTCTCCGGAGGTGAGCCTAGAGAGATGATCTGCTCTCAAATGAGTCCTATCTTTCCTCACCACAACCTCGAAATCGTATTCCATTAGTAAGAGAAACCATCTTACTAATCTTCCTGTATTGCATGGCTTGTTCACAAGATATAACAATGCTTGGTGATCAGTAAAAAATTTAAACTTATTTGCCAGCAAATAGTGTCTAAATTTTTTGACTGCATATACCATGCCTAAGCCTTCTCTCTCTGTAGTGGTATAATTTCGTTCAGCAGCATTCAATTGTCTACTGGCATAGGCAATTGGGAGATCCATATTACCTTCACCAGTAGGTTGTGCAAGCACACATCCAATGGCATAATTGGATGCATCCACATGAACATGGAAGGGCTTGTTCCAATCTCGTGTGGTTAAGATTGGTGCTGAACATAATCTTCGTTTAAGCTCCTGGAAGGAGTTCTCACATTCATTAGTCCACTCAAAATTAGTCAGAAGTCCGTACATGGGCTTTGCAATGACGGCATACATGTGAATGAACCGGCGGTAGTAACCACAATGCCCCATGAAAGCTTGTACTTCCTTGACACTCCTTGGCCTGGGTAGCTCTGCTATGGCTCTCACTTTCTCTTCATCAGTAGATATGCCATTCTTTGACACTATGTGTCCTAAAATCTTGCCTTGCCTGACCATAAAAACGCACTTTTCTGGGTTCAGGCAGACCTGATATTCTCTACATTTGTCAAAGATTTGTCTGAGTTCAGGAATATGGGTTTGTCTAATGTTGGAATGAGCACAAAGATCATCAACATAGACTTCTAAATTCTTCCTCAGGAACTCCTTAAACACATGGCACATCAGCCTTTGGAAGGTAGCTGGTGCATTGGTAAGCCCAAATGGCATTACACGAAAGGCAAATATGCCCCACTCTATGGCAAAAGCCGTTTTATGCTGATCTTCTGGTGCAATGGCCACTTGATTGTAGCCCGAAAATCCATCAAGAAAGCTGTACACTTCCTTGCCTGCTACTCTTTCTAAGAGATGTTCTGTGATGGGAAGTGGATAGTTATCTCGGATTGTGGCTGCATTGACCTTCTTCAAGTTAATGCATACACGCAGCTTGCCATTCTTCTTGGGCACCACAACGATGGGGGATACCCACTCGGTGTGCTCAATTTCATAGATAAATCCAGCTTCAACCAGTCTATCTATCTCCTCTTTGATCTTAGCCGCATAATTATCGTTATACGTATAAGGCTTTTGCTTAGAGGGTTTAGCATCTGAGGTCATGGGGATAGTGTGTGAACATATGTCAGGGTCAACACCTTTCAAATCCTTGTAACTCCAAGCGAACACATCTCTGTATTCTCTTAGCAAGGCTATTAGCGCATGCTCTTCTTCCTCTGTTAGGTCATGACCTATGTATGTGCATCTTTCTTCTCCTTCCTCGATGGCGACAACTATTTTCTTGGTAGTTTCCTTGCTATCATAGGCTTCTCCTGCTTGTGCCTCACGTTTAGGCATTCTTATCATGACTCTCCTGTCGTCTATCTCATACTTCTTAAAGTTTTCTGGGACCTCAAACAAAGATTCTTCCTCTTCTGGTGTGATTTCTCTCTTCTTTCGTTTCTTTCCTTCGTCCTTCGAGGTCACATGTGTTGCTAATCTTACATCATTTGTAAGCTCTCCATGCCTCTGGGGTTGAAATTCTATTCCATGGAAGTATTCTTCATCTGATGCAAATGGTGGATCCATAATGATTGACTCTAGATCGGAGTCACTTGCCTCCTCCAATGCATCAGGGCTAGGTTCACATTCTTCTAGAACTGCCTCTCCCATGATTGGCTCTATGGAGAAGACTGAAACGTCATAGCCATCCTCATCACAGTGAGGTGTCCATTGTTCCTCATTGATGGCTACATCCATTGTTGCTAGGATTTCTGCCCAGCCATGGGGTTCAAATTCTTCGTCTGGAAAAACTACAGGTGCATAGGCTGGGTCTTGGATTGATCTATGGGTTTCTTTTGCACCTACCTCTCTGGCTTTTTCTCTCTTCTCTTCGTCTACTGCTACTTTGCACATCCATAAGTGGGTGTCTTCATGCATCCAAGAGGATCCTGACCCTATGGAATACACCGATTCCGTATCATCTTTGGCTCTATGGATGGGATTCCATTGGATAGGAGGGACATCTCTATGAGAATAATCTTTGAGATTCACTTTGGTCGTAACACCTAGGTGCTGCAGGTACAAGGAATTGGTTCCCCAATCCTGTACCACTTGCAATTGTCGCATAAAAGGTCGTCCCAAGATCATTTCATAGGCATGGTTCTTGCTAAAATCACATATAGCAAATGTATGCTCAAACTCGACACCACAAGTGGTGAGAGTTATTCCTTCTAGCAATCCTAAGGGTCTCTCAATATGACCATCGGCCATCTGCAATTTCATTCTCGTTGGCCTGAGTGCTGGCTTGCCCCAACGCTTCCATAGGGAGGTGGTGGCAATTGCAACTCCTGCACCTGAGTCCAAAATTGCCTTGGTGGTGTACTCCTGATAAGTAATGGGAAGATAGGTGTTCCCTTCTTCACCTTCACACATATCTCCTATCTTATCCAAGGGTATCTCTGGCACTGTCCTATGTGATCCTACCTGGGAACGAGATTTTGCTATCTCAGGTACTTGTTTGGTTACTTGTTTCCACGATTCAGGTCTAACCTTGAGTAGCTCTTCTAACTTGAGATTGCACTGCACATTAGTGTTCTTCACTACCTCTGTGTTCCTAGGTATGACTGAATCTTCGTTTCTTACCATGACTGTGGGTGCTCTCATACACGTGGACTTGGCTTCCCATGGGCCCGTGAAGTGGGGTAATTCCTGTAAAGAATTAGACTCGAAGTCTAATCTTTCTTGAGATTGGGTGCTCTCATGTTCCTCGTAAATAGATGGGATGTCTTGTGGGAATTGGTCATGTGCATCATCCACAAGTTCAAAGGGAGGGGCGACTTCACTTTCGTTATCCCATTTATCTTCTTGAATTTCTCGTAGGAAGTCTGGTGCAAACCGATTCATAGAAGAAGAAGTGTCTGGCTCCGTAGAATTAGGCACATAAGCAACCTGGGAAGGAGGGTTTATTCTATCGTTGGCTCTTTCCTCGCTCTCATAGATGTTTGGAGCACAAGCTTCCTGGGGAGGATTACTTATTCTATTACTTTTCCAAACAGGCTCATATGCTCCCTGAGAAGGAATGTAGGCCACCTGTGGAGGTACGTGAGCTTTCGAGGGAGGCTCATCTGCCTTTTGGGGGGAAAGATAAGCTTCTTGAGGAGGCACATGGGCTTCCTGAAGAGGCTGGCTTATCCGATCTCTTGCCCTTTCCTTTCTTTGAGGGGCAGGTTCCTTTTCTGATTGTGCAATTAGCCTCTCTATTCTTTCTAGCAGTCCATCAAAATGTAACTGCGTCTTAGCTGAGCTAGAGATGCTAAAGAGGCGACTAGCTTCAAACATGGTCTGAGCCAATTCCACCATTTTGGCACAAATTTTAGTTCGTTCAAGCTCTAGCTCGGCTCTAGGGTAGCATTTTTCATGATCGGTTATGGTTGGCCCTTCTTGGATTCTGGCCTGATATGCTTTAAGCATCATATTAAGGTCCTCGAGAGTGGGATCTGCTAGGACTGATCCTACTCTTGGGGGTGGTGGGTTTAGGTGAGGCGGGTTGGAAAGTGACTGGTCGGATGGCGATGGGAGAGGTGGTGGTGGGGTAGTGTGAGAGGGAGTTTGAGATGTGAGTTCAGTTATCCTGGTTTTGGTTTCTCTTATGCTTTCCTCAAGTTCACTCATCTTTTTAGCCCATTGTCTTTTCATTCTTTCTTGACTATCTTTCCACGCTCTAGTCCTTTTCTTGGTTATGCTCTCAGTTTCACTAGCTGTTGGACTCTTTTCCTGGTCTACCCCTTGGTTTTGCTGCAATGCTTGAGCTCTAGTGACTACCTGTACTGGAGCAGTGGAAGTCACACTCCCTGAGGAGTCTACTACTAACCCAATAACATTAATAGGAGTGATTTTTGGCATATTGTTAGGGTTCTTAGGGCAGTCTCGTAAGAGATGCTCCTTTCCACACTCTTGGCAATAGCCTTGGATCGTCACTGACTGGGGTTGTGTAGGTGGAGGTAAGGGGCAATCACGAATGAAGTGATCTCCTTGGCATCTGTAGCACGGTCCTCTTGGGAATGGAGGTCTTACCTGCCTAGGTTGAGGCCTAGGGTTGGGGTTTGCGTACATGACATTTGTGTAATCTGATTCCCAGCTAGGCTCATTTGGCTCTTCACTATAGTAAGACTCACCATGTTCAGGAGATTGCATGTAGTAAGCCTGGGGGCTATCGACATGTGTAGAATCGAAGCTCTGGTCACTGGGATCACTTTCTGAAAGCACTGGTGTTACAGGGACTATAGCTCTATTCAGGTTTTCTTCTGCAGCAGCATACTTTACCGGAATCACATTAGCTGGAGCTGGGGGTTGTTGTGCTAGCACAGGCTGAGGCCTTTGTTGGTTTTGGTAGGGTTGGTAGGTTTGTTGAGGCCTAGCATACTGCTGAGGTGGATATTGGTTCTGGTATCTGCCTTGTTGAGGGTATGTCTGAGGGTAGGTTTGCCTAACCGCTTGCTTGTTGTATGGGCAGTCTTGTGCTGTGTGATTTGTGTATCTTCGTTCTATAGTGCAGTACTGGCTACTAGGATTCACTTGGGGTTGAGCCATAATGGGACATACATTCGCCATGTGGTCGCCACCACATGTGTAGCATCTCTTCACAGGGGCAAATCTCGGAATTTGTTTGCTAGAAACACCTAATTTCTGAGCCACTTTCTCTGCAAGTTCCTCAATTGATGTGGATTGCGTGGAAGAGAGGCTAGAGGCACCATCAGAATCTTTGTATATTTTGGCCAGCTCTAACTCCTCCCCTAGGTTATCCTCAATGTCAATGCACATGCGTACACACTCTTCTATGGTCCTAGGGTCTTTCAAGTACACATATGATCTTAATTTGGTACTTAGCAATCCATCCAAGAATAAAGCCACTTGCTTAGCTGGCGTGGGTAGCTCAGGGACAGGGCATCTTTCAAGATATTGCCTAAATCTTCGTCCTGCCAGTCTCACGGTCTCTTGAGGGGTTTGCTTGAAGCTATGAATTAACGAGGAGGTATTATGTCTGATGCCGCTCTTAGAGAATTCAATAATGAAAGCCTCTAGGAGTTGGTCTATGCTCCTGAACTGCCTCTCGTTTAGCGGCTGAAACCATGTCAGGGCAGTGTTCCTAAGGGTCAGACCAACGGCATTGTACTGAGTGAATAGATCCTCTACTTGTTCAGCTCTCAGGACTTGCCTAAACTCAGCCACGTGATCGTATGGATCTCCAGTGCCATCGAAGTAGTTCTTCATGGACTTAACTAGCTGAGTCGGTCTCAAGGTCCTCGTGTGCTCTCTAGGTCGTGGTAGAGGGAACTCATCCGCATTTCTTTGATTCCTGTGAGCTCTAAGTATCTCAGGTTCTACTCTATTTGTTTCCGTCCTCGTTCTTTCTCTGCCCACTGGGTTGGCAAAGCTTACTTCTGGTCTATCTCTGCTTCTGTCTCTTTGCATTCCATGAGCTTGGGATGTTCCAGCTCCAGGGTGACCATAGGATACATTCGATCTTGGTTGGGGAAAAACGAATTCACCCTTCCAAGTGTAAGCATGCCTATCATTTTCTGTCACCACAAAGATCCTCTCCGAAGCGTGATCTAAGTAGGTCACTCTACCTGGGCTATCAGGATCCTTAAACTCATAGATCATGATTGTTCCTATATCAATTGGCCGATCAGGTTTGTACCTCCAAAAGGCTTCGTCAGTCTCTCGATTGAGGAGCAAATCTATGCTCTTATTATCCTGGGAAATCCACTCCGGTGTAATAATCCTAGTGAGAACCGATTTACCTCGAGGGGTTCTAGGTTCTGCACCCATGTTTCCTTGTTCTAGGTCACCTAAGTCTGCTTCGGGGAGCACATTTCCAAATTCATCCGTCCTATCTAGGTGACTGGTGACTACGTATATGGTTCCTTCTTTGTCCAAGTATGCTCCGTTTTCAAACTTGACAGCTGGGTGCTCTAATCCAATGGATTGATCAGGATTCTTAATCTGTACCACAGATCTTCCTAGGCCGTCCTCATAGATGCTAGCACCTAATCGGTTGGTCCTAAGGTATTCCAATTGCGTTTTGTAAGGGCCTTCCACCCTGTACAGGTATGGCACTCCTGAACTGCCTGTAGGTCTCTCCATACCTTGAGACATCTCTGATTCACTAGTCTCAGAGCTAGGGTAGTACGAGTGGTGGCTCAGCTGCTGGGCCCAAGACCTAGCAGTGTGGTTGACACTAGCCTCTGAAGACCTAAGGCTTTGTCTCTCTCTCCCTAGATGTCGCCCTGATCTAAGGTTCATAAGCTTAATCGAATAACCCAAATTTGCCCAAGTACAACCTCGTTGCAGAGTTCTTCTGTATCAGTTACTTGATTCTTTTTAGTTGACTCCTGTGTTAAAGTTCTTGTCTGATATCACGTCGCAAGGTATATTTGAGTGTAGTTCCGCACTTAGAGTTGCTCGTTCCACGTTAAGTTCTTTTCCTTTAAAGTTCTCGATAGTACAAAGATAATGTCCTTAGCTTGAACTTGAGAGTTTAGGTCTGCTTCAAGTTGATAATTGCCTATCGTTGCCCTGACTTACTCCTACCTCAAGTCGTTCTTAGCCTAAACTAGGAATTGACACAGAGGGTTGAAAGTTTCCAACCTTTTCTGTCCTGCTTGGTTGCCCTGGAATGCCCAGGAAGTGTGTTCCCAAGCTTGCACTTACACTTGCTTTGAACGCCTTTTGATGCTCTCAATAGATCTGTAGAGTTCCAAAGTTAGCTTTCATAATTAAATTCCAAAGACAAAATCAATGATTCTCATTCTTGTAGCACAAATACTAATTTGCCTAGTGAATTTTAGGAAAACAATTCTTAAGACCCTTGACTTTGATCCCCCTGGATATGGTCAACTTCAAAATACCCTAGCAAAAAATCAATGCATTATCTTTATAAAAAACAGTTGAGGGCGTGTAGTATATGCCACAAGCTTTCCAACAAGCCCTAGATCTCAAAAAATGGATGTCGTATGAAAAAGTTATGACCGTTCAGGGTTATGGGGTTAAGACAGGGTTCAAACAGGATCACTGTGCAATAGGTTTTCCCCAGGTTGGTTTCCTAAGGCCTCCTTATGTGCTCTAGAGTAAGATGTTTATGCCCACAATTAGTCCATTTTCTCAATTTAAAAACCCTAAAAAATTTGTCCAAATTGGCTGTCTATCGCGATGTACAGGGCTGTCAATCGCGATGGACAGGAGTCAATCGCGACGGACAGGAGACAATCGCGATGGACAGAGGTTTCAGTCAATCGCGATGGACAGGAGTCAATCGCGACGGACAGGAGACAATCGCGATGGACAGAGGTTTCAGTCAATCGCGATGGACAGGCAGTCAATCGCGATGGACAGGGGTCCAGTCAATCGCGACGGACAGGAGACACTCGCGATGGACATAGGTTTCAGTCAATCGCGATGGACAGGGTTTCAGTCAATCGCGATGGACAGGAGTCAATCGTGACGGACAGGAGACAATCGTGATGGACAGAGGTTTCAGTCAATCGCGATGGACAGGCAGTCAATCGCGATGGACAGGGGTCCAGTCAATCGCGACGGACAGGAGACAATCGCGATGGACAGAGGTTTCAGTCAATCGCGATGGACAGGGTTTCAGTCAATCGCGACGGACAGGCAGTCAATCGCGATGGACAGGGGTTCAGTCAATCGCGACGGACAGGCAGTCAATCGCGATGGACAGGGGTTCAGTCAATCGCGATGGACTGAAATTTTGCAAATTTTTCAGAAATTTTTGTGGGAATGTGGTGTGCAGGGTCTCTAGTCTACTGTGGTGCACTCAGATTTACCAAAAGGTGAAAATTTCTGTCAATCGCGATGGACAGAAGTCGGCGACTGCGAGACAGTTCTGCACATTTCCGTACCTGCGCAACGTGCTGGAGGGGACGATGATGCTGACACCTGCAAGAAACTCCAAAAGCATACAGAAGATAGCACACGACAGTTCGCTCTCTCGCCCTCTCTCACAAGTGAAATGAGGGAAATGAAGTGGAGATGGTGATATGATCAAAAAACAGAATTTTTCGCGATGATGGAGATGGAGGTGGGAGATGGTGATGAAGATGGTGAAGAAAGTAAAAGAAAATCGATGAGAGTGAAGAAAATACCTACAACTCCAACGCGTCAACTCTACGTCTTACCATCACACGCTCGTCCTCAAAGCTCGATCCCCGGCAACGGCGCCAAAATTTGGTGTAGCTCAGTGATGAGTAGCACCTCCTTTAATGTCAATCCGGGAAGACGTGAGGATGGTATGAAGACCTCGAGCAAGTGGAAGCACAAGTGCGTGAGTGAGAAGCACACAAACATGCACACACATACACACACACGTGCACACACGGCAAGACAAAGAGTGAGGAGCAATGGAGTTCTTAGATTACTTTCAAGAAGCTCTTACAAGTTCGTTTCAATTACAATCTACCCCCAAAAATGAGCTCTCTAGCTCTTTTTATAGTTTTTGACTAGGTTTTGGCCCTGTCCAGACCTAGTGTCCGGCCTAGTTAAAAATTAGGTTCCAGGGCCAATTTGAGGGCTTAAACGGAGTCTAAAAATTATGAAAATTGATATGTAGGTACTTCTAAGGCTCCTCAAGCTCAAGGACTCCTTGGCTTGCACAAAATGGAGCTACAAAAATATGAAATGGTATTTACAATGATTGTTAGTGATAAGGATCACTGTTATAAAGATGTTGATTTGGAAAATTTTGAAGGGCCTATCTGCCAGATTTGCGTCGACTGCTTTGTCTACTTACTCCTTCACCTCGCTCTGACTCTCTCCGCTGGCTTCCTTGTCTAGTCACTCCTTGGGTGCCCATACTGCTCTCAACATACCACATACTGATGAGGTGACTTTTGCTGGGGCAACTTTAATCTCTTCACCAGTGAGTAGTTTAGGAAATTGTGGGTGGCCGAGTCATCTATCATGACTCTGGCCTTTTCACCACTTATACAAGCATGAAGTTTTACCAAGTCATGAGGTCCAAACTGGTTTTGGACCCACATTGAGTCAGACAAACAACACTGATGCTTGTCGTCTTCGTGAAGGACTTCCACTTTTTTCCAAACTTTACTGTTTTTGAGATTCAATGTTTGGACTAAGTGTATTCCTGTCTTTTCGTTCCCTCTTATCTCACAGGTGGCTTTTTATTGTCCCCTAGTCATGCAATTCTTACTAAGATGTCCTCGTTTAAGGCACTTAAAGTAAAAATTCTCATTTTTTGCTTTTTCCCAAACCTCAGGGTCTAGCCTAGGTCGTGAAGGTCTAGGGGTCTTAAAGTCATCTTTTTTTAATGTGCCTAGCTTTCTTTTACCCGATTTAAATTTTTTATTGTCTCCGACAAGATGAAGTGGTTGTGTTCCAGTTTTAGCATGATCTTCATAGATCTGTGCTAACTTAATAGCATCTTCTAAACTTTTTGGAGCACTTCTTTTCACTTCATGTTTGACTTGCTTGTCGAGACCACGGATGAAACCTCTTACCTTATGAAATTCATCAAGGTTTTGCAATTTGAGAACTATTTCTCGATAATGAAAAATATATAGAGAAAGGGGACGTCCTCTCTGCAGGACTTTGTCCCATTTTTCCCAGTTTCTTTCATCCTCATTTTCTGGTAAGAATTCTTTTTTGAAGAATTCTTCAAATTGATTCCAAGTTTCTGGGATTCTTTGAGCCTCCTTTAAGCTCATCCACCACTTATAAGCCTTAGGTCCAAGTGATAAACTTGTTTCTAAGACTTGATAAGCTTCAGGGGTGTTTTTCAACTGATGCAAGTCTTGCCATTTTACTAAAAATGTCAAGACTACATCTTTGTTTCGGTCTTTATCTTCCCCTAAAAATTGAGGTGGTTTTAAGTCTTTTGCAGAAGATAGGCTTCTAGACTTCATGGTAGTATGAGGAGGATTTAGTTCATTATCTTTATTTTTTAAAGATACATTACTATGCAAGGGTAAAGGGGCATCAATTCCTTTACTAGAGAATGGGTTCCTTGGTTGAACAGACAAAGAACCCCTTTGGGCAGGTAAGGGTAAGGATGGACAAATCGTATTAAGAATTTGTTCCATCTTTCCTTGAACTTCATTGATTGAAGTACGAAGGGTACCCATTTCGTTTTGGATTTCTTTAACAATGAACATATCTTCTTGGATATCATTCATTTTTTCATCCAAACCATTCAACTCTTTATAGATATCTAATTTTTGCATTTCTTCTTGGCCTATCTCTGGAAGACCTGGAGTGTAATCTATTTGTCTACCCCCTTCCGGTGGTGCATAATCCTCTTCCTGCCTAGGAATGTCTAATAACATGTTACTTGAGTATGAATCCCCCATAATTCAGTGAATACTTTGGAATCAACTAGAAATAAGAAAATTCCGTTTCTAATACTAAAGGAAAATAGATGAAAATTAAATCCAGTACTTCCCTGATTTTTTTCTTTAATATCAGCTTCTAGTTGTAGGTCAGCTTGGGCCGCCTTGGACGATTCACTACTTCACCGCCTCGGTTGAACTTTCTTAGATTCTTCAATCTTTAATCCTCCGTTGCTCGTTCTTCTGGTCGATGTGTGCTTGATTGGTGTTCGACTGGAGATTGATTTCTCAT
>CM035428.1:26164443-26244443 GCA_020310875.1 Ceratopteris richardii
GTCTCTGACAGACCCTTGTCTAGCTGTGCGTTGGACATAATATTGAACAACATCGGCAGCGAGATGGTGTTCTTCTAATCGTAGACCCCGTGCTAGGTCTGTTAACAATGCATCCCAATTCACTGGTCCTGGGACGTCTGGATGTGGCACCCGCAATTGTTCTGAATGGATGGTTCTTTCCACAGTGAATAAGTGGAGAAGATGTGAGGGCCTGGGTACAAATATTTCTGAGTGATATTCCCAGAATCCTGTTACGAACATCTCCTCGAATGTCTGTTTAAAGCAAGCTGGCAGGTACTTGATTCTGGCGTGCCAAGCATATATTACCTCTATTGATGGGGTGATGCTCATGTCGTATACCAGATCTTGGTTGCCTGTAAGAAAGCCAACTCCTGAGAAGTGGGGGTCTTTAATATTCTTGAATGTCCTGAATGTGATCAACATTAATTCAAAGATTTTCATGCACATTTGGGCCATCACATCGGGGGTATTCCGTAGTCGAATGCTCCAGTGACGGATGGTAGAAATCATATAATTCACAGTGGGAGGTCCTTGTGGAGGTGCTAGATAAACATAATTTAACCACTTTGCACAGCCTTTGATGTTCTTGACAGCAATGGTAAACTCGGGCCAGGTGCGTCTGCGGAAGACTGGAACATAACAGGGATTGTATTTAATAAAGAGTGGCATGTTAGTCCAAGTACAAACCATCTCTGGGTAGGTCTCAAGAAAATGGATCCTCCAGGTGGGTTGATGAATGGATCCTTTTTTAGCACTCTCTGGGATATCATCGGGCCCAAATTGTGTGGCGAAAGTTGGAGGTTTGCCACATCGGTGTTGGATCTCCGCGTTGTAATCTGCCAGGAGTACACAGTATGGCACATACTGATCGTCGTTGGTACCGATCCATCTATGATGAGACATACTGCGAAAATATTCTGACTTTATGATGGTGTCTTCTAATTTGGCCATTGATTGGATTTGGATTGCCACTCAATCTTCATGGGTTGTAGCCGTTTTTTCTAATGTCTGGAGCCATTCTGGTACTTCGACTTCCAAGGTGTCCATTCCTTCTGAGGTTTGCTGACCACCTAGCATCAGCATAGGAACATATGGTTCCTCATACGTTTCGTCCACCTCAATGGGTACCAATTCATCTGGCTCTGGTTCTACAACTGGAGACAGCTACCTTTCATATTCCAGTAGCTTCTTCTGCAAAGTTCTGCCACCTGCTCTATTAATGCCTTTACTTCCGCTGAAGTCGAGGTCGTTTCTATGACTTTGGGTTGTGCCTCTTGTTCCCTGAGCTGGCCACGTAGTTCATCCCGTTCCCTTTCCAAATCGTCATGTGCTTCTAATAAATCAGCATAGCTTTCCAAGATTGTTTTCATTGTTTCTGTGGGAACTGCTTTGAATTGTTCTGGGTCGATTTCATGGGGAGAGCCTTCCATGGCAGCTTCCAAGTTTTCTTCGTTTTGCTTCTGCAGATGCTTGTTTTCTTCAAGGGTTGTAGCCATGTGTTTTCTGAGTAGAGTCAAATTTCGTAGGACTCTCAGATTATCTGTTTGGTAAACCTCAAGTAAGGCTTCGAGTTGTTTGACACCTGACTCTTGTGATGGTTGGGGTGTCTCCAGGAGGGTTTGATGAGCTTGCTCGAGAGTGGTGTAACGTTGATTGAGGTCTTCATTTTCTTCTTCTATAATTGTAAGTCATCTCTGTAGTTGTTGATGATTTGTAGTCAGTTGATGATGACGATCTTCGAGAGCCTGATACTCACTCTGAAGTTGATACACGCATTGATGTAATGCCATGAATATACTATTTACATTAAACGATGCAGGGAAAGATGAAGATGCAGGGGGAATGGGGAAGGGGAAGGGAGTTGTGAATGCTGTGGAGTCAAGTGGTGAGGTAGGTGGAGGGGGTATGGGAGATTGAGGTTGCGTGGGGGGTGGGAGTGGTGCTGTGGCTGGTGATGTTTCCATTGTGTCGAACGTGTGTGTGACTGTGTAGATGGGAACAGTGGGTGGGGTGGATGTGATATTTGTGAAGAGTGTTGTGAAGGTGGGCATGGTAACTCCCCCGAATTGGATGCCGGGAGAGAGAGGAGTTCCCATGACGACTGTGGTAATGGCAGAAATAGGTGTGGTAGTGCCAGGTGGTGAGGTGACTTGTGTAGTGAGAGGTGAGGTGGGTGGTGAGAGTGGTTCCTCCTGATGTTCTTCTGTTTGTGTGTTACCTCCTGGTTCTGATACATTGATGTGGATTTGTTTGCCAGATCGCATGGGATGGGTAGGCACTCGTTTCTCAAATCGATGAATATAAGTCATGGCTGCATGAACAGCCTCATCTAAGCCTACTGCATCAGCGTGCAGGTTCATTGATTCGATAAACATGTCATCCACACCTTCCTCGGCTAACATTTGGCTCATGATCATCTTTCTTGTCTCGAGCGACAGTTTGTGTTGCTCTTGGACCCGCTTCATGGTTTCGTATAATCTTTTTATTTGGACCGAGTATGCCGGGGCACTTGCTAGTTCTGAAAGTTCTTCATATTCTTGATCATACTCCTCGTTTGCCTCTTGTTCTTCTGTCTCTTCTTCATCCTCTTCTACTTCTACTACTCCCGGTTGGGTCGGGGCTGAAGTTGTAGTCGTGGGTTGTTGTCCTTGGGTCTACTCTGCTTCTGTCTCCAGGTTAGACTCATTGATCAAACGGGCAATTTCTTCATCTGTCAAATCAGCAAGGGTGTAACCTTGAGGGAACTCCAAGTCCGATGGAATCAGAGGGAACACCAGGTTGGGTCCTTCTGCACTTGGTCTGGGTAGGCGAATGGTAAATGGTCGGACACGCCTCGTTTGTAGAGGGGTCACCTCTAGTGTGGTAGTGGCTCCCCTTGGTTGAGCGCATGGTAATTGAACTCCCCCTCTCATCTTCTTCGATGGAGGGCCCGCCGTTGATAGTCGTCTTTGGAACTCTTGGGCCCTAGACCATACTAGTGCTCTTTGAACGGGCACGTCGTACGCTAAGCACCTGTAAATTATTCTTGTGAGAGTAGAGCATCCATGAAGTACATTTTTCTGTTTCTTATTCCACCGTTGATGGGCTAGGTGTATTTGATCGATGATCCACTGCGGTATGTTGATGGTGAGATTCTCTGTCTCTGCCAAGTACAAGCTGAACCATATTTTTTTTGGTGGCATAGTGAATCGTTCTTGGGCGGGAAAAGCAAAATGTTGCATAATAGTTCGTAGGTGGAGAGCAATGGTAGGTGTCATTGCTACCATGTCCTTCAATTTGTTGAGATCCTTATGCTTCATCCTGCCTGGAACCATTGTTTCTTTCTCAGTGGGAATATGCATCTTGCATGTTCAATGCTGCCCGTACCAAATTGAGGGTCAGTTTGAATGTCTTGAGTTCGTGGCCTGGCAATAGTGAGGGTAGCACAAAAGTACTATCGCCTCCCTTGGCCCTGCTAGGAGTGATGGTACTGATAAAATAGGAGCAGCGTAGGAAATCTGGCTTAGGCAAATGTGCTCTGAAATAGCTATCCAATCCCGCTTTGGTCCAAACCGATCGCATTACTTCTGCATTTTGATAGTTCTCAAATTCGCGAGTGAAGAAATGGTAGCGTCCCCATTTGCCATTGAACTCAATTTCTGCTTCCTAGAAGTAGGTGCCATCACCCAATGGCCCTGCGACATCACTAAACCAATGAGGGTGTTTCCCCACTTGAGAAGTGTGTCCCTGAGGAGGGTCCTTAATAGGGAGAACATGCACCGCTTGAAGTTCTTGAGGCCTCTCGGTGAGTGGTGGTTCCAGGAGGAGGGTTTCAATGTCCACAATCTGTGCGCTAGACCCTGCCTGGGAACTAGTGCCTCTTGCTTCTGCCATTGTTATTGCCTGCTTGCTGGTTCTATGAGAATATAGATCATGCATTAATATTGTAATGGACAAGATAGAACACTTTTTGTCCCCGTTACAACATTATCATGAGGTGAGTAATGGGTTAGTGGGTCAGTGAGTGCTCGATGATTGTGTGTGTAGTTAATGAATGGATAGTTCTACGAGCTAGATGGAAAGATGCAGTGTATGAGTGATGTAGTTAGCAAGTGAGGATGAATTTACACATTGGGTTCGGGGGTTTTATTACAAATTTTAGGCTGCCAAACACAATGGATGGCTTTCGGTTTCGGTTTAGTGGAGACTCTGGAGGGCTTTATGAGTATGTCTGCTTGGGAATGAGGCGTTTTTGGGACCCATTTACAAGTGAGTCTGTGCATGCTTCTGGGCGACTGTGTGTTCGTGCGTATTAAACAAGAGTGGGTAACGGCTCCTTGAGTGAGTGAACCCTGTCGTGTATGATGTGATTCGTGCGGGACTAGTTGAGCCCGCAAGCAAGCCTTAGGCACCCAAATTTGTCTTGATTGTGGGCCAGCTGTTAGCAGCAGACAAGGGAGTCAACGACGATCTGGCAAGTAGGCCAATAATTTTCTTCATGAAGAAGCAAGTACGAGCATTCACGCAGATCTAGCACTAAGGCAACCTTTTAATTTTTCAAAATCCTTACACAAATTAACAGTGATTCTCATCACTAACAACCCCTGTAAATACCATGTTCACCTTTTTGTAGCTCCATTTTGTGCAAGCCGAGGAGTCCTCGAGCTTGAGGAGCCTTAGAAGTAGTTGCTTACCAATTTTCGTATTTTTTAGATCTCGTTTGAGCCCTCAAATAAGCCTTGGAACCTAATTTTTAACTAGGCCGGACACTAGGTCTGGACAGGGCCAAAGCTAGTCAAAAACTATAAAAGGAGCTAGAGAGCTCATTTTTGAGGTTAGATTGTAATTGAAACAAACTTGTAAGAGCTTTTTGAAAGTAATCTAAGAACTCCATTGCTTCTCACTCTTTGTCTTACCGTGTGTGCGCGTGTGTGTGTATGTGTGTGCATGCTTGTGTGCTTCTCACTCACGCACTTGTGCCTCCACTTGCTCGAGGTCTTCATACCATCCTCACGTCTTCCCGGATTGACATTAAAGGAGGTGCTACTCATCACTGAGCTACACCAAATTTTGGCGCCGTTGCCGGGGATCGAGCTTTGAGGACGAGCGTGTGATGGTAAGACGTAGAGTTGACGCGTTGGAGTTGTAGGTATTTTCTTCACTTTCATCTATTTTCTTGTTTTTTCTTCACCATCTTCATCACCATCATCATCATCACCATCTCCCACCTCCATCTCCATCATCGCGAAAATCTTCAGTTTTGATCATATCACCATCTCCACCTCATTCCCTTCATTCTACTTGTGAGAGAGAGCGAGAGAGCGATATTGCTTGCACTGTTTTTGCATGTTTGTTGTGTTTCTTGCAGGTTCTTGCTGAATCATCATCCCCAGCTCTCTGCGCAGGTACGAAACTCGTCGAATCTGTCTCGCAGTCGCCAGCCTCTATCGATCGCGATCGACAGAAAATTCGATCACTTGGTAAAACAAAGTTCACCACTAGCACAAGCATGATGAGCACATCCCAAATCACCTAAAACAGTAGAAAAATTCCGTGTTTTTCTGTCAATCGCGACCGACAGACCCTGTCAATCGCGATCGACAGACCCTGTCAATCGCGACCGACAGACCCTGTCAATCGCGACTGACAGCCTCTGTCAATCGCGATCGACAGACCCTGTCAATCGCGATTGACACCGTCGATCGCGATCGACAGACTTCACGACCGACAGACTGCCACGTAGGACCCTGTCAATCGCGATTGACACCGTCGATCGCGATCGACAGCCACGACCGACACCTCTGTCAGTCGCGATTGACACCGTCAATCGCGATTGACTGAAATTCAACGATTGATTGACTTTTGCGCGTAGCCACGTGTCCATCGCGACTGATAGGCCCCCGATTGACTGAAATTTCGGCGAAAAATCCGGAAAACGTGTCAATCGTGATTGATACTGTCGATCACGATTGACAGCCACGATCGACTCTGTCGATCGCGATTGACATTGTCGATCGCGATTGACACTGTCCATCGCGACTGACAGGCCCGACGGACACCTCTGTCAATCGCGATTGACAGACCTGTCGATCGCGATTGACAGGCTTTTCGGCCAAAAATTAGGGTTTGGTTTTTGTTCAAAATTGGGATAATTTTGGGGCAAAATAGTCAATCCATTAACACTTTGGAGGTTCCTACACTTGTGATTGGGAGAAAATCCTAGGATCTGTCAGCCAGATTGAATCCTGTTTTAACCCCCTAAACCCTGAACAGTCATAACTTCTTCATACGAAATCCATTTTTTGAGCTCTAGGGCTTGTTGGAAAGCTCGTGGCATATACTACACGTCCTCAACTGTTTTTTATAAAGATAATGCGTTGATTATCAGATAGGGTATTTTGAAGTTGACCATACCCAGGGGGATCAAAGTCAGGGGTCTTTAGAATTGTTTTCTTAAAAATCACTATGCAAACTAGTGTTTGTGCTTTAGAAATGAAAATCATTGGTTCTGTCCTTGGGATTTAAATCTTAAAGCTAACTTTGGAACTCTTACAGATTTATTGAGAGCATCGAAAGGCGCTCTAAGCAAGTGTAAGTGCAAGCTTGGGAACACACTTCCTGGGCATTCAAGGGCAACCAAGCAGGAAACAAAAGGTTGGAATATTCTCAACTCCCTCTGTCATTTTTTAGCTCAGGCTAAGTACGAATAGTGCTAGAGGTAAGTTAGGGCAATGATAGGCATCAACCAAGTTGAAGACTACCTATGCACTCAAGTCCAAGATTAAATATAATCTCTTTGTGATGCGATGACCATTAAGAAAAGAATCTAACGTGGAACGATCAACCTAAAAGTACGAAGAACATTCAAGTATTCCTGACGACGTAATATCAGACAAGACCTTAAACACGATAATTAACTAGAAAGAATCAAGTGACTGATACCAATTGATCGGCAATGAGGTTGTACTCTGGGCAAAAATCGGGCTATTTAACTAGGCATATGAACCTTAGATCAGGACGGCATCTAGTAAGGGAGAGAAAAAGCCTTAGGTCTTCAGAGGCTAGTGTTAATCATACTGCGAGGTCTTGGGCCCAGCAGTTGAGCCATCATTCGTATTACCCTAGTTCTGAGACTAGCGAATCCGAGATGTCTCAAGGTATGGAGAGACCTACAGGCAGTACAGGAGTGCCATACTTGCACAGGGTAGAAGGCCCTTACAAAACACAGTTGGAATACCTTAGGACCAACCGATTAGGTGCTAGCATCTATGAGGACGGCCTAGGAAGATCTGTGGTATAGATTAGGAATCCTGATCAATCCATTGGATTAGAGCATCCAGCTGTCAAGTTTGAAAATGGAGCATACTCGGACAAGGAAGGAACCATATACGTAGTCACCAGTCACCCAGATAGGACGGATGAATTTGGAAATGTGATTCCCGAAGCAGACTTAGGTGACCTGGAGCAAGGAAACATGGGTGCAGAGCCTAGAACCCCTCGAGGTAAATCGGTTCTGACTAGGATTATCACACCGGAGTGGATCCCACAGGACAATAAGAGTATAGATTTGCTGCTAAACCAAGAAACCAATGAAGCCTTTTGGAGGTACAAACCAGACAAGCCGATTGATATAGGAACAATCATGATATATGAGTTTAAGGACCCTGATAACCCAGGTAGTGCGACCTACTTAGATCACGCTTCGGAGAGGATCTTTGTAGTGACAGAAAATGATAGGCATGCTTACACTTGGAAGGGTGAATTCGTTTTTCCCCAACCAAGATCGAATGTATCCTATGGTCACCCTAGTGCTGGAACATCCCAAGCTCATGAAATGCAAAGAGACAGACATAGAGCTAGACCAGAAGTAAGCTTTGCCAACCCAGTGGGGAGAGAAAGAACGAGGACGGAAACAAATAGAGTAGAATCTGAGATACTTAGAGCTCACAGGAATCAAAGAAATGCGGATGAGTTACCTCTACCACGACCTAGAGAGCACACAAGGACTTTGAGGCCGACTCAGCTAGTTAAGTCCATGAAGAACTACTTCGATGGCACTGGAGATCCATACGATCATGTGGCTGAGTTTAAGCAAGTCTTGAGAGCCGAACAAGTGGAGGATCTATTCATGCAGTACAATGCCTTTGGTCTGACCCTCAGGAACACTGCCCTGACATGGTTTCAGCCACTAAACAAGAGGCAGTTCAGGAGTATAGACCAACTCCTAGAGGCGTTCATCATCGAATTCTCTAAGAGTGGCATAAGGCATAATACCTCCTCGCTGATTCACAGCTTCAAGCAAACCCCTCAAGAAACCGTGAGGCTTGCAGGAAGAAGATTTAGGCAATACTTAGAAAGGTGCCCTGTTTCGGAGCTACCCACACCAGCCAAGCAAGTGGCCTTATTCTTGGATGGATTGCTAAGTACCAAATTGAGATCGTATGTGTACTTGAAGGACCCTAGGACCATAGAAGATTGTGTACGCATGTGCATTGTCATTGAGGATAACCTAGGGGAGGAGTTAGAGCTTTCCAAGATATACAAAGATTCGGATAGTGCCTCTAACCTCTCTTCCACGCAATCCACATCAATTGAGGAACTTGCAGAGAAAGTAGCTCAGAAATTAGGTGTAACCAGCAAACAGATCCGAAGGTTTGCCCCTGTGAAAAGGTGCTATACTTGTGGTGGAGACCACATGGTGAACGTATGTCCCATTATGACTCAACCCCAAGTTAATCCTGGTAGCCAGTACTGCACTATAGAACGAAGATACACCAATCACACCGCGCAAGATTGCCCCTACAATAAGCAAACCGTTAGGCAGACGTACCCACAGCCATACCCTCAACAAGGAAGATACCAGAACCAGTACCCACCTCAGCAATATGCTAGGCCTCAACAAGCCTACCAACCCTACCAAAACCAACAAAGGCCGCAGCCTGTGCTAGCACAACAACCCCCAGCTCCAGCTAATGTAATCCCAGTAAAATATGCAGCGGCAGAAGAAAACTTGAATAGAGCTATAGTCCCTGTAACACCACTGCTCTCAGAAAGTGATCCTAGTGACCATAGTTTCGACTCTACACATGTTGACAGTCCCCAGGCTTACTACATGCAATCTCCCGAACATGGTGAGTCCTTCTATAGTGAAGAGCCAAATGAACCTAGTTGGGAATCAGATTACACAAATGTCATGTATGCAAACCCCAACCCTAGACCTCAACCTAGGCAGGTAAGACCCCCGTTCCCTAGAGGACCATGCTACAGATGTCAGGGAGATCACCTCATCGGTGATTGTCCCTTACCTCCACCTACACAACCCCAGTCAGTGACGATCCAAGGCTATTGCCAAGAGTGTGGGAAGGAGCATCTCTTACGAGATTGCCCTAAAAATCCCAATAACATGCCAAAAATCACTCCTATCAACGTTGTTGGATTAGTGGTAGACTCCAGAGGGAGCGTGACTTCCACCGCACCAGTACAGGTAGTCACTAGAGCTCAAGCATTGCAGCAAAACCAAGCTGTAGGTCAGGAAAAGAACCCAGAAGCTAGTGAAACTGAGAGCATAACCAAGAAAAGGACTAGAGCCTGGAGAGATAGCCGTGAAAGAATGAAAAGACAATGGGAAAAGAAAATGAACGAATTAGAAGAAAGCATAAGAGAAACAAAAGCCAAAGTTGTGGAGCTCACCTCTCAACCAGACTCTCACAGGTCACCCCCGCCTCAATCCATATCACCTCCTCCGCCACCCTCCATACCATCTCCATCCAACCCGCCTCACCTAAACCCACCACCCCCAAGAGTAGGATCAGTCCTAGCAGATCCCACTCCCGAGGACCTTAATATGATGCTTAAAGCATATCAGGCTAGAATCCAAGAAGGGCCAAACGTAACTGATCATGAAAAGTGTTACCCTAGAGCAGAACTAGAGTTAGAACGAACCAAAATTTGTGCTAAGATGGTGGAATTGGCTCAGACCATGTTTGAAGCCAGTCGCCTCTTTAACATCTCTAGTTCAGCGAAGACACAGTTGCACTTTGATGGACTGTTAGAGAGAATAGAGAAGCTGATTGCACAATCAGAAAAGAAACCCACCTCTCAACTAAAGGACAAGGCAAGTGAAAGAGCAAGTCTTCCTGCCCAGAAAGCCTATGTGCCTAAAGCCTATGTGCCTGAAGCCTACGTGCCTAATTCTACGGAGCCAGACACATCTTCTTCTATGAATCGATTCACACCAGAATTTCTACGAGAGATTCAAGAAGACAAATGGGCTAAAGAAAGTGAAATCCCTCCTCCTATCGAACTTGTGGATGATGCACACGATCAATTCCCACAAGACATCCCATCCATTTATGGGGAGCAGGAGAGCACCCAATCTCAAGAAAGATTAGACTTCGAGTCTAATTCTTTACAGGAATTACCCCACTTCACGGGCCCATGGGAAGCCAAGTCTACTTGTATGAGAACCCCCACAGTCATGGTAAGAAACAAAGATTCAGTCATACCTAGGAACACAGAGGTAGTGAAAAACACTAAAGTACAGTGCAATCTCAAGTTGGAAGAGCTACTCAAGGTTAAACCTGAATTATGGAAACATGTGGCCAAACAAGTACCAGAGATAGCAAAACCTTGTTCCCAGGTAGGATCACATAGGACAGTGCCAGAAATACCCTTGGATAAGATAGGAGATATGTGTGAAGGTGAAGAAGGGAACACCTATCTTCCCATTACCTACCAAGTGCAGGAGTTGCAATTGCCACCACTTCCCTATGGAAGCGTTGGGGCAAGCCAGCACTCAGGCCAACGAGAATGAAACTGCAGATGGCCGATGGTCACATAGAGAGACCCTTAGGATTGCTAGAAGGAATAACTCTCACCACCTGTGGTGTCGAGTTTGAGCATACATTTGCTATATGTGACTTCAGCAAAAATCATGCCTATGAGATGATTTTGGGAAGACCATTTATGCGACAGTTGCAAGTGGTACAGGACTGGGGAACCAACTCCTTGTATTTACAACACTTAGGTGTTACGACCAAAGTCAATCTCAAGGATTACTCTCATAGAGACGTTCCCCCTATCCAATGGAATCCCATTCATAGAGCCAAAGATGACACAGAATCGGTGCATTCCATAGGATCAGGATCCTCATGGATGCATGAAGACACCCACTTATAGATGTGTAAGGTAGCAGTAGAAGAAGAGAAGAGAGAGGAAGCTAGAGAATTAGGTGCAAAAGAAAACCATAGATCAATTCAAGACCCAGCCTATGCACCTGTAATCTTTCCTGATGAGGAATTTGAACCCCACGGTTGGGCAGAAATCCTAGCAACAATGGATGTAGCCATCAACGAGGAACAATGGACACCTCACTGTGATGAGGATGGCTATGACATTTCAATCTTCTCCATAGAGCCAATCATGGGAGAGGCAGTCCTAGAAGAATGCGAACCTAGCCTTGATGCATTTGAGGATGCAAGTGACTCCGATCTAGAGTCAATCATTATGGACCCACCATTTGCATCAGATGAAGAATACTTCCATGAAGTAGAATTCCAACCCCAGAGGCATGGAGAGCTTACAAATGATGTAAGATTAGCAACACATGTGACCCCGAAGGAAGAAGGAAAGAAACGAAAGAAGAGAGAAGTCTCACCAGAAGAGGAAGAATCTTTGTTTGAGGTCCCAGAAAATTTTAAGAAATATGAGATAGACGACAGGAGAGTCATGATAAGAATGCCTAAACGAGAGGCACAATCAGGAGAGGCCTATGATAACAAAGAAACCACCAAGAAAATAGTAGTAGCCTTAGAAGAAGGAGAGGAGAGATGCACATACATAGGCCATGACCTCACAGAGGAAGAAGAGCATGCGTTAATTGCCTTGCTAAGAGAATACAGAGATGTATTCGCATGGAGTTACAAGGATTTGAAAGGTGTTGACCCTGACATATGCTCACACACCATCCCCATGACTTCAGATGCTAAACCTTCTAAGCAAAAGCCCTATACATATAACGATAATTACGCTGCTAAGATCAAAGAAGAGATAGATAGGCTGGTCGAAGCTGGATTTATCTATGAAATTGAGCACACTGAGTGGGTATCCCCCATCGTAGTGGTGCCCAAGAAGAATGGCAAGCTGCATCTATGCATTAACTTGAAGAAGGTCAATGCAGCCACAATTCGAGATAACTATCCGCTTCCCATCACAGAACATCTCTTAGAAAGAGTAGCAGGCAAGGAAGTGTACAGCTTCCTTGATGGATTTTCGGGCTACAATCAAGTAGCCATTGCTCCAGAGGATCAACATAAGACAGCATTTGCCACAGAGTGGGGCATATTTGCCTTTAGGGTAATGCCATTTGGGCTTACCAATGCGCCAGCAACCTTCCAAAGGCTGATGTGCCATGTATTTAAGGAGTTCCTGAGGAAGAACTTAGAAGTCTATGTGGATGATCTTTGCGCTCATTCCAACATAAGGCAGACCCATATACCCGAACTCAGACAAATCTTTGACAAATGTAGAGAATATCAAGTCTGCCTGAACCCAGAAAAGTGCGTCTTTATGGTCAGGCAAGGCAAGATTCTAGGGCACATAGTGTCAAAGAATGACATATCTACTGACGAAGAGAAAGTGAGAGCCATAGCAGAGCTACCTAGGCCAAGGAATGTCAAAGAAGTACAAGCTTTCATGGGGCATTGTGGTTACTACCGCCGGTTCATTCACATGTATGCCGTCATTGCAAAGCCCATGTACGGACTTCTGACTAATTTTGAGTGGACTGATGAATGTGAGAACTCCTTCGAGGAGCTTAAACGAAGATTATGTTCAGCACCAATCTTGACCACACCAGATTGGAACAAGCCATTCCATGTTCACGTGGATGCATCCAATTATGCTATTGGATGTGTACTCGCACAACCTACGGGTGAAGGTAATATGGATCTTCCAATTGCCTATGCCAGTAGACAATTGAATGCAGCTGAACGAAATTATACCACTACAGAGAGAGAAGGCTTAGGCATGGTATATGCAGTCAAGAAATTTAGACACTATTTGCTTGCAAATAAATTTAAATTTTTTACTGATCACCAAGCATTGCTATACCTCGTAAACAAGCCATGCAATACAAGAAGATTAGTGAGATGGTTTCTCTTGCTAATGGAATATGATTTCGAGGTTGTGGTAAGGAAAGGGAGGACTCATTTGAGAGCAGATCACCTTTCTAGGCTCACATCTGGAGAAGCCCCACAAGGAGTATCAGATGACCTTCCTGATGCTTACTTGTTTAACTTGGAAGTGGTACCGCAATGGGCTAAGCCATTAGTGCCAGTGTTGACGTACGGACCTAACCACCCAGTAATAGCCACACAGGATAGAGAGGTCGTAAAAGCCCAAAAGTATCACATCATGGCAGGAAGCATGTACAAGCACACAGATCAAGGGATCTTGGCTTGTTGTGTGGAAGAGGATGAGTATGTGAAGTGGTTGCAATTAGCACATGTAGGTGCATTAGAGCAACACTACTCAAAACAACGAACCCTACAGACACTAAGGAGACTAGGAGTGCACTGGCCGACGATGGAAGCTGATGTCCAAAAGTTGTGCAAGGAATGCCCAATCTGTCGCACTAAACCACCTGTGGAACATGCCACTCTTTATCAAGTGTCCATTGTGCCAGATTGGAGTGAACCACTAGTATCCTTCATGAGGACAAAAACATTCCCTCCAGACATGACTTTGGCTAGGAAAAGGAGTTTAGAACAAGAAGCCCAAGATTACTCACTCATTGGTGATAATCTATACAAGCGTGGTAAAGATGGTTACCTAAGGCTATGTGTCCATGAAAGTGAATATCTCAAGATCTTGGAAACTGCTCACCAAGGTGTAGCAGGAGGACACTTTGGACCAGATCGGGTGATCAAGGCAATACTATTTGCGGGCTTCTGGTGGCCTACCCTTCACATGGATGCACATACCTATGTGAAACGCTGTGATGTCTGTCAAAGAACTCAATATCCCATACGTAAAGATGAGATGCCACTGAAACCTATGATGGGTGGACGCGCATTCTCTAAGTGGGGAATAGACTTTGTAGGCCCTATTAATCCCCCAGCTAAGGGTTCCCACACAGAATATATCATTGTTGCGACAGACTATCTAACCAAGTGGGTAGAGGTAAAAGCCACAACGAAGAACGATGCTCAAACAACGGCTAAGTTTTTATTCGAGAATGTGTTCACTAGATACGGGCTACCTATAGAGCTAGTTAGTGATAGAGGCACTCACTTCTTGAACGAGGTGATTGAAAATCTACTCCAAGAATTCTTGGTAATACATAAGAAGTCTGCCCCCTATCACCCTCAAGCAAATGGCCAGGCTGAGAGCACCAACAAGATCTTGTGCAATGTACTGACGAAATTAGTGAACACTAAACGCTTTGATTGGGACAAACAGCTACACCATGCTGTTTGGGCATACCGAGTCGCCTACAAAACGGTACTCCAAGCCACCCCCTTTCAGATGGTATTTGGCCAAAACGCGGTGCTACCCTTGGACTTCTTGATACCTACATTGAAGGTAGCACAAGAGCACGAATGGACGGGTCATGAACTCTCCTCTAGACTTTTTGACCTTGAACGATTAGGAGAAACAAGACTGAGAGCAGCTGCAGGGATATATGCAGCAAAGAAACGACAGAAGGCATACTTCGATGCCCATGTGAAGGATAAGGGCTTGAAAGCAGGAGATCTAGTTTTAGTCTACACATTGAAACAACATGCAAGGAATCTAGAAAAGAGAGGCTACGGACCTATGATCATCAATAGGATCTCAACAAGTGGAGCAGTGCAACTAGCCACATTAGAAGGCGATGTTCTCTCAAACTATATTAGCGGGTGCAGAGTTAAGTTGTATCAGGAACCTCTCACAGAGGAAATGCTAAGTCGACCCAACACTGCTAAGAAACGCAAAGAGGAAGAAAAGCGAATTCGAGAAGAAGCTCAAGCAGAAGCCCTAGAGCGCATACGAAGAATGAAATTAAGAAGACAAGGTAGAGAGCATCCTAGGCAAGACGCATATGCAGATCAAGGATATGACGTGGCTATGTGTGAAGTTTCAGGTGTTAGCTCACATAGAATAACTGACCGACGTCCTTTCATAACCTTAGATATAGGACAAGGAAAGAGTGCAAGGACTGTAAGGGCCTTGATTGACTCAGGCGCAGCCACCAGTGCTGTTAAATCGTCTTACTGTCAAGAGTTGCAGTTAACTGTCGATCCTGTGGAAGCATATCTCATAGGATTGGGAGGCGTGGAAACCCCTTGCCTAGGCGAGGTGGAACTTCCCCTCTATATTCATGATGAGGCAATGACAGTTAAAGTGCTAGTATGCCAAGACGAGGACCTCACGGAACCCCTTGTCCTGGGTCAAGACTGGATTTATGACCAAGCAGTCAACTTAAACCTAAGAAGTGGACTTCTTCAGGTATGGGTGAATCAGACTAGAATTACAATGGAGTTAAATAATGGAGCACTCAAGGAACTAGGAAAGGCACAGACTCCTGGTCCCTCCAGGGGTGCACATGAAGTTGACCATGTTGTTCTTGTCCAAAGCTATGTGATGCAGAAGAATGAAGATCTCAAAAAAGGAGTCAGAACCACAATGGAACTCCCTTCTTTTCCAAAGGCCAGAGGGAGGCAGCAACCACAGGTGGATCAAAGGCAGAAGAAGCAGAGTACTACCTATGTCGGAGATCAAAAGTACCTGCGTAGCAAAATGTCCTAGCTAGTGAAACAAGTGTGGGTGCGAAAAGGAGAACACCCGGTTGCACTCAATCCAACCACACGGGCAAAGCCTCTTATTTGTGACCAACAACACGACACCAATAAGAAGTCTTTCAGAAGTTCTTCTGCTAACGTGAAGTCTATTTGGGTACCCAAGAAGTCGATGAAGGCTGGCCCACAATCAAGACAAATTTGGGTGCCTAAGGTTTGTTTGCGGGCTCAAATAGCTACACCAAGGCCCATGAGAACGAATATAATCACTTGTAAATGGGTCCCTAAAAGGCCTCATTTTCAAGCCGACACACCTAGAAAGCTCTCGAGAGTCTCTACGAAACCAAGAGCCAAACCCATCCACTGCATTTGGCAGCCTAAGACGTGTAACAAACCCCCGGACCCCAATTGTAAATCCATGATAACCTACTAACCCCATCACTATCACACTACATCATTCCACTTAGCTCTTAGGTGCACTGAACTCCTAATCACACACACACTCACACCCAGTACTTACTAACCCATTAATCTCTCCCAACCCTCGTGTTAATGTTGTAATGGGAGCAACAACGGTTCTCTCTTGGCCTGGACAATGTTAACACATGTTTGTATATTCTCACAGAGACAGACAGCAAGAAGTAACATGGCCGATACGGTAGGAACTAGCTCCCAGGCAGGCACCAGCCCCCAAATTGTGGACATTGAAAGCCTTCCGGTAGAGGAGGAATTAAAGGAACGACCAGCGGCATTAAGGGCATTACATGCCATCCCGATTCAGAATCCTCCACAAGGTCACACAATGCCGGTGGGCAAAACCTCACACTGGTTCAGTGATGTTGCGGGACCTCTGGGTGAAGGCACATACATGTGGGAGTCCGAGGTAGAATTCAATGGACGGTGGGGCAGATACCACTTCTTTACCAGAGAGTTTTAAAAGCTACAGAATAACGAAGGACTGAAGCCAATATGGAAGAAGGCTGGGCTGTATGATTATTTCAAGTTCCAACTACCAAAGCCCGATTTTCTAAGATGCTCATACCTGATTAGCACTCTCACTCCAAGCAAAGACAAAAAAGGATACAGCTCCTTTGTGCTTCCCTCACTCACAAGGGGCAATGAGCTGAAGCGTTTCCGCTTGACTATCAACTTGGTAAGAGAAGCTCTTGATATGCACGGAATGCACATTCCTACGGAGAAGGAGACTATGGTCCCCGATAATATGAAGAACAGGAATCTGACAAAACTAAAGGACATGGTGGCGATGACTCCCACGATATCCATTCATTTACGTATGGTCATGCAACACTTCGCATTCCCCGCGCAAGACAGGTTCACAATGCCTCCCAAGAAGATCTGGTTTAGCCTCTACTTAGCGGACGCCTTCGATTTGACCATCAATATGCCACACTGGGTTATCGATCAGATCCATATGGCTCATCAACGATGGTACAAGAAACAGAAGTCTGTACTCTATGGATGTTGCGCGCTCACCAGAATCGTCTACAGATGTCTCGCCTATGATGTACCGGTGCAACGGGCTCTCAATTGGTCCAGAGCACAGGAGTTTCAACGCAGATTGTCAGCCGTCGGACCTCCCTCTAAGAAGATGAGAGGAACCGTACAGATGCCTTGTGCACAACCCCGCGGTGCAACCCTAACACCAGAAACAACTCCAAGGCTTCCTCGAAGAGTGCAACCATTTACTATCAGGTTACCCAGGCACAGCACAGATGGCCCTAACCTTGTGTTTCCACCAGTACCTACTGATCTGGAATTTCCTCATGGATTTACTTTGGAAGATCTAACGGATGAGAAAGTGGCTAGAATTATTGAAGCCGTTAATGTGGAAGTTGAGGCAGAGCAGGGTAGTGGACAACAAACGGCCGCACAACAACCCCAGACAAGACAACCAGAAGTGGTGGAAGTGGAAGATGTAGAAGAAGAAGACCAAGAGGATGAACAAGAAGGATTTTCTGACGAAGAGGCGCATGACTATGAGCAAGAAGTTATACAGGAACTAGAGGGTGCCCCAGCATATACAAAGGAGTTGAAAAAACTCTATGATACCATCAACAGAGTCCAACAACAACATAAGTTATCCCTTGCTGCAGGAAAGGCCATCATGCACCAAATCCTTGAGGAGGAAGGAGTTGACGAACAGTATCGAGCCACACTAGATATGATCTCTGATGCCCTAGGAGTACCTGAGGCAGTGCAGACGGCCCTAGCACAATCACGCAGAATGGAAAGAAGATACGGAAGACGTCCCCCACGAGCAATGAAACAAATGAATGTATTAGGATCAGGACCACAAGGCACCCCCACAACCACGGGCACTGCACACACCGCTCACGACACCGAGGAAACCCATATATCCAGTGCACCTCCATCACCTCCCTTACCACCTTCGCCTCCCTCTCCACCACATTCACCTCCCATTACCAATGTAACAACCACCGTTACCGTCTCCGCGCCCACCGCCATGACTGAAGCACAAACCGCCAATCAACCCACACACCCTCTCAACACCTCCCGTGTATATACCTCCACTAACACTGTAACCCTAACGGCAGCTACTGACTTTCCCATTCCCCCCCTCACACTTTCGGGTAGTTCACATTCACAACTGCACACACCACTGTACACATTCACCACAATCACTGCACCCACAATTCCACTCTTCACAATCACTCCCACTACTGCTTCCACCATGGATTTTATGGACATATCACCCTCCACTGCACCTCTCCCTCCCCCCATACCACCACAATCTCCCATTCCCCCACCACCCACTTCACCATTTTCCAGCACTGCATTCACACTTCCCTTCCCCTTTCCCTTCCCCTCTGTACATAACACCCTCCCTGCATCCATCCCCATTAATAATGTATTCAATAATATGTATCATTGCATGTCTCAGTTACAACAACACTATCAGCACCTCGATGCTCAGCATACAAGCTTGTTCAGGAGACATGAGGAGTTACAAGGAAGATTCATTGATTTAGAGAAAGAAAAGCATCAATTACAACAGCAGTTTAGTGCATTGCAAGAACAACATGAGCAACTTGTGGCAAATCCACTGCAGCCCGATGCAGAAGAAAGACAACATATGGATGATTTGCTACACTCACAAATCACAGAGAACCTCAAGCTCCGCTGCAACATGGCTCTCTTACGGAAGCATATGTCTGCAGCCCTAGAAGAAAATAGACGGCTTCAGACACAAAACGAAGAGAACTTGGAGTTAGCCATGGAAGGTTCCCCACAGGAAATTGACCCGGAGAGATTTAAGGCTATTCCCTCGGACAATATGCAGATCATATTGGAAACCCATGCGGATCTCCTCGAAGCCCATGCACCCTTAGAAAAGGAAAGAGACGAACTACGAAGGCAATTGGCAGCTCAACCAGCACCACCCAAAGAAGTCCCAACCATAGCTGACACAGCTGACGAAGTAGCAGCGCTCAAAGCACAACTCGAAGAATTGCAAAAGAAAGTGCTTGTATATGAACGACAACCCTCCCCCTTGGCAGAACCAGAACCTGAAGACCTAGTGCCAATCGAAGTAGAGGAAACTTTTGAGGACCCGTACGTTCCGATGCCAGCACCTGGAGGCAAGCAGACAGCAGAGAGCATGGACACCCTGGAAATAGAGGCTCCGGAATGGATGCAGAAATTGGAAAAAGTGGCCACAACACATGATGATAGGGTGGCAGTCCAGATAGCATCGATGTCACGCTTAGAAGAGGTGGTCATAAAATCGGACTATTTTAGGAACCTCTCTCATCACAGGTGGATCGGCACCTCCGACGACTTGTATGTTCCTTTTTGCATCTTGATGGCGGACTATAATGCTGACATCAAGCACCACACCTCACGAGAACCAACCTCTGCCACACAGTTTGCACCCGACGATATCCCAGAAAGTGCCAAGCAGGGAAATATTCGCCAACCGACTTGGAGGATTCGGCTACTTGAAACCTATCCGGAAATGAATCGCACCTGGAATAACATGCCCCTATATATCAAGTACAATCCCTGCTACTGTCCTGTTTTCAGAAGAAGGTCGTGGCCAGAATACACAAAGATGGTGCTGACAACCAAAGGCTGTGAGAAGTGGCTCAACTATGTCTACTTGGCGCCACCTAAAGGTCAACCTACCGTAGGGTATATGATATCGACAATTCGGCATTGGGGTGTCAGGTTCAAAAACATACCAGATGTCATGACACAGATGTGTCTTAAAATTTTTGAACTTATGATAGTCACCTTCCGGACCTTCAAGAATGTTAAGGAGCCTCATCTCTCTGCGCTCGGATTCAATGAAGGCAATCAGGATCTGGTTTACGACATGAGCACAACGCCCTCCATTAATGTTGTCTATGCATGGCATGCCCGCATAAAGTACCTACCGGCCTGCTTCAAACAAACATTTGAAGAGATGTTTGTCACCGGGTTCTGGGAATATCACTCAGAGATCTTCATTCCCAGGCCCTCACATTTATTACAATTGTTTGCAGTGGAACAAGCTCTCCACTCAGAAAAGTTACGAATGCCACATCCAGAAGTTCCCGGGCCGGTAGATTGGGATGCTCTACTCACAGACTTGGCCAAAGGATTGAGGATTGCCAAACATCACTTAGCACAAGATGTTGTCGAATACTACATCCAACGACCCTCCCAACAAGGGTCTGTCAGGGACGACAGACGCGAGAGAGGGGGGAGTGTTAGCAGCAGACAAGGGAGTCAACGACGATCTGGCAAGTAGGCCAATAATTTTCTTCATGAAGAAGCAAGTACGAGCATTCACGCAGATCTAGCACTAAGGCAACCTTTTAATTTTTCAAAATCCTTACACAAATTAACAGTGATTCTCATCACTAACAACCCCTGTAAATACCATGTTCACCTTTTTGTAGCTCCATTTTGTGCAAGCCGAGGAGTCCTCGAGCTTGAGGAGCCTTAGAAGTAGTTGCTTACCAATTTTCGTATTTTTTAGATCTCGTTTGAGCCCTCAAATAAGCCCTGGAACCTAATTTTTAACTAGGCCGGACACTAGGTCTGGACAGGGCCAAAGCTAGTCAAAAACTATAAAAGGAGCTAGAGAGCTCATTTTTGAGGTTAGAATGTAATTGAAACAAACTTGTAAGAGCTTTTTGAAAGTAATCTAAGAACTCCATTGCTTCTCACTCTTTGTCTTACCGTGTGTGCGCGTGTGTGTGTATGTGTGTGCATGCTTGTGTGCTTCTCACTCACGCACTTGTGCCTCCACTTGCTCGAGGTCTTCATACCATCCTCACGTCTTCCCGAATTGACATTAAAGGAGGTGCTACTCATCACTGAGCTACACCAGCCTTCATCGACTTCTTGGGCACCCAGATAGATTTCACTTTCTCAAAAGAAGTTTTGGAAGTCTTCTTATTAGTATCATGTCGTTGATTACTAATAGGAAGTTGAGATGATTGTTGTCGCTTGACTGTAATAGGCCGCTCGCCTTTTCGCACCCACAATTGTTTCAATGGCTGAGTCATTCTGCTTCGCACGTTCTTTTGGCCTCCAGCATAGGTAGTCTTCAGTAATTGATCTGCCTATGGTTGCTGCCTCCCTCTGGCCTTTGGAAAAGAAGGGAGTTCCTTTGAGTCCTTGACTTCTTTATTGAGATCACCATTCCTCTGCATCACATAGCTTTGGACAAGAACAGCATGGTCAACTTCATGTGTACCCCTGGAAGGACCAGGAGTCTGTGCCTTTCCTAGTTCCTTGAGTGCTCCATTATCTAACTCAACTGTAATTTGACTATGATTTACCCATACCTGAAGAAGTCCACTTCTTAGGTTTAAGTTGACTGCATGGTCATAGATCCAATCTTGACCCAAGACCAGAGGCCCAGTGAGATCCTCATCTTGACACACTAGTACCTGAACTGTCATTGGAACATCTTGAATGGAGAGGGGAAGTTCCACCTCGCCCATGCAAGGGGTTTCCACACCTCCCAATCCTATGAGATATGCTTCTATAGGATTGACTTTTAATTTCAATTCTCGACAGTAAGAAAGTCTCACCGCACTAGTGGCTGCACCTGAGTCAATCAATGCTCGCGTAATTTTTGCACTAACTCCTTGTCCTATCTCTAAGGTCACAAAAGGACGTCGATCGATTATTCTTTGGGAACTTATTCCTGAGACTTCACACATTGCCACATGATATCCTGGATCCTCATAGGCACCTGTCCTAGGTTGATCCCTACCCTGCCGTCTCAACTTCATCCTTCTGATGCATTCTAAAGCTTCTGCTTGAGCTTCTTCTTGAACTCATTTTTCTTCTTCTTTGCGTTTCTTAGCAGTGTTGAGTCGACTAAGCATTTCTTCTGTGAGAGGTTCCTGATACAACTTGACTCTGCACCCGCTGATGTAGCTCGGAAGAATATCACCTTCTAAGGTGGCTAGTTGTACTGCTCCACTCATTGAGATCCTATTTATGATCATAGGTCCATAGCCACGTTTCTCTAGTTTTCTTGCATGTTGCTTCAAAGTGTAGACTAAAGCTAGGTCCCCTGCTTTCAATCCTTTATCCTTCACATGAGCATCAAAATATGCCTTCTGTCGTTTCTTAGCTGCATATATTCCTGTTGCAGCTCTTAGTCTGGTTTCACCTAATCGTTCAAGGTCAAAAATTCTCGAAGAGAGTTCATGGCCTGTCAATCATGCTCCTGTGCTATTCTCAATGTGGGAATCAAGAAGTCCAAAGGTAGCACAACATTTTGGCCAAGTACCATCTGAAAGGGTGTGGCTTGGAGTACCGTTTTATAGGCCACTCGGTATGCCCAAACAACATGGTGTAGCTGTTTGTCCCAATCAGAGTGTTTATTACTCACCAATTTGGTAAGCACATTACATAGAATCTTGTTTGTGCTTTCGGCCTGGCCATTAGCTTGTGGGTGATAGGGGGGAGACTTCTTATGTACTACCAAGAACTCTTAGAGCAGATTTTCAATAACTTCATTCAAGAAGTGAGTGCCTCTATCACTTACCAGCTCTATAGGTAGCCCGTATCTTGTGAACACATTCTCAAATAGGAACTTAGCAGTTGTTTGAGCATCGTTCTTTGTCGTAGCTTTTACCTCTACCCACTTTGTTAGATAGTCTGTGGCCACAATGATATATTCAGCATGTGAACCCTTGGCTGGGGGATTAATAGGACCTACAAAGTCTATTCCCCACTTAGAGAATGCATGTCCACCCATCATAGGTTTCAGTGGCATCTCATCATTGTGTATAGGGTACTGAGTTCTCTGACAGACATCACACCGTTTCACATAGCTATGTGCATCCATGTGAAGGGTCGGCCACCAAAAGCCCGCAAATAGTATTGCCTTGATCACCCGATCTGGTCCAAAGTGTCCTCTTGCTACACCTTGGTGAGCAGTTTCCAAGATCTTGAGATATTCACTCTCATGGACACATAGTCTCAGGTAACCATCTTTACCACGCTTGTATAGATTATCACCAATGAGTGAGTAATCTAGGGATTCTTGTTCTAGACTTCTTTGTCTCGTTAGGGTCATATCTTGAGGGAATGTTTTCATCCTCAAGAAGGCTACTAATGGTTCACTCCAATCTGGCACTATGGACACTTGATAAAGAGTGGCATGTTCCACAGGTGGTTTAGTGCAACAGATTGGGCATTCTTTACACATCTTATGTACATCAGCTTCCATAGTAGGCCAATGCACTCTGAGTCTCCTTAGTGTCTGTAGGGTTCGTTGTTTTGAGTAGTGTTGCTCTAATGCACCTACATGTGCCAATTGCAACCATTTAGCGTACTCATCCTCTTCCACACAACAAGCTAGGATCCCTTGATCTGTTTGTTTGTACATGCTTCCTGCCATGATATGGTACTTCTGGGCTTTTACTACTTCTCTACCTTGAGTGTTTATGACTGGGTGATTAGGCCCGTAGGTCAGTACTGGCACTAATGGCTTAGCCCACTGAGGTACAACTTCCAGATTAAACAAGTAAGCATCAGGAAGGTCATCTGATACTCCTTGTGGGGCTTCTCCCGTTGTGAGCCTAGAGAGATGGTCTGCTCTAAAGTGGGTCTTCCCTTTCCTCACCACAACCTCGAAGTCGTATTCCATTAGTAAGAGAAACCATCTTACTAATCTACCTGTATTGCATGGCTTGTTTACCAAGTACAACAGTGCTTGATGATCAGTAAAAAATTTAAACTTATTTGCAAGCAAATAGTGTCTAAACTTTTTAACTGCATATACCATGCCTAATCCCTCTCGTTTAGTGGTTGTATAGTTTCGTTCAGCCGCATTCAACTGTCTACTAGCATAGGCAATTGGAAGATCCATATTGCCTTCGCCCGTAGGTTGTGCAAGTACACATCCAATAGCATAATTGGATGCATCCACATGAATATGGAAGGGCTTATTCCAATCCGGTGTGGTCAAGATTGGTGTTGAACACAATCTTCTTTTGAGCTCATTGAAGGAGTTTTCACATTCATCAGTCCACTCGAAGTTAGTCAAAAGTCCATACAGAGGCTTTGCTATGATGGCATACATGTGTATAAACCGTCGGTAATAACCACAATGCCCCATGAATGCTTGTACATCCTTGACATTCTTTGGCCTAGGTAACTCGGCTATGGCTCTTACTTTCTCTTCATCGGTGGATATGCCATTCTTTGACACTATGTGTCCTAGAATCTTGCCTTGCCTGACCACGAAAACACACTTTTCTGGGTTCAAGCAGACTTGATACTCTCTACATTTGTCAAAGATTTGCCTGAGTTCTGGTATATGTGTCTGTCTAATGTTGGAATGAGCATAGAGATCATCAACATAGACCTCTAAATTCTTCCTCAGGAATTCTTTAAACACGTGACACATCAACCTTTGGAAGGTTGCAGGGGCATTGGTCAGCCCGAATGGCATTACCCAAAAAGCGAATATGCCCAACTCTGTGGCAAAAGCTGTCTTATGCTGATCTTCTGGAGCTATGGCTACTTGATTGTAGCCCAAAAATCCATCAAGGAAGCTGTACACTTCCTTGCCTGCTACTCTTTCTAAGAGATGTTCTGTGATAGGAAGCGGATAGTTGTCTCGAATTGTGGCTGCATTGACCTTTTTCAAGTTAATGCACACACGTAGCTTTCCATTCTTCTTGGACACCACTAGAATGGGGGATACCCACTCAGTGTGCTCAATTTCATAGATGAATCCAGCTTCTACCAGACGATCTATCTCTTCTTTGATCTTAGCAGCATAATTATCATTGTATGTGTATGACTTTTGCTTGGAGGGTTTGGCATCTGAGGTCATGGGGATAGTGTGTGAGCATATGTCTGGATCAACACCCTTCAAATCCTTGTAACTCCAAGCGAATACATCTCTGTATTCTCTTAGCAAGGCTATTAACGCATGCTCTTCCTCTGTTAGGTCATGGCCTATGTACGTGCATCTCTCCTCTCCTTCTTCTAGGGCTACCACTATTTTCTTGGTGGTTTCTTTGTTATCATAGGCTTCTCCTGATTGTGCCTCTCGCTTAGGCATCCTTATCATGACTCTTCTATCGTCTATCTCATACTTTTTAAAGTTTTCCGAGACCTCAAACAAAGACTCTTCCTCTTCTGGTGTGACTTCTCTCTTCTTTCTTTTCTTTCCTTCATCCTTATGGGTCACTTGTGTGGCTAACCTTACATCATTTGTTATCTCTTTGTGTCTCTGGGGTTGGAATTCTACTTCATAGAAGTATTCTTCATCTGATGCAAAAGGTGGGTCCATAATGATTGACTCTAGGTCGGAGTCACTTGCATCCTTAAATGCATCAGGGCTAGGTTCGCATTCTTCTAGAACTACCTCTCCCATGATTGGCTCTATGGAGAAAACTGAAATGTCATAGCCATCCTCATCACAGTGGGGTGTCCATTGTTCTTCATTGATGGCTACATCCATGGTTGCTAGGATTTCTGCCCAGCCGTGGGGTTCATATTCTTCATCAGGAAATACTACAGGGGCATATGCTGGGTCTTGAATGGATCTATGTGTTTCTTTTGCACCTATCTCTCTGGCTTTTTCTCTCTTCTCCTCTTCTACTGCCACTTTACACATTCATAAGTGAGTGTCTTCATGCATCCATGAGGATCCTGATCCTATGGAATGCACAGACTCCGTATCATCTTTGGCTCTATGGATGGGGTTCCATTGGATAGGAGGCATCTCTATGAGAGTAATCTTTGAGATTAACCTTGGTCGTGACACCTAGGTGTTGCAAATACAAGGAATTGGTTCCCCAATCCTAGAACACTTGCAACTGTTGCATAAATGGCCTTCCCAAAATCATCTCATAGGCATGATTCTTGCTGAAATCACATATGGCGAAAGTATGCTCGAACTCAACACCGCATGTAGTGAGAGTTATTCCTTCCAGCAAGCCTAAGAGTCTTTCTATGTGGCCATCAGCCATCTGCAATTTCATCCTCGTGGGCGTGAGTGCTGGCTTGCCCCAACGCTTCCATAGGGAAGTGGTGGCAATAGCAACTCCTGCACCTGAGACTAGAATTGCCTTGGTTGTGTACCCCTGATGGGTAATGGGAAGATAGGTGTTTCCTTCTTCACCTTCACTCATATCTCCTATCTTGTCTAGAGGAATTTCTGGCACTGTCCTATGAGAACCTACCTGGGAATGGGGTTTTGCTATCTCTGGTACTTGTTTGGCTACATGTTTCCATAGTTCTGGCCTAACTTTGAGTAGCTCTTCTAAAGTGAGGTTGCACTGCACTTTAGTGTTTTTCACTACCTCCATATTCCTAGGTATGACTGAGTCTTCGTTTCTTACCATGACTGTGGGTGCTCTCATACAAGTCGACTTGGCTTCCCATGGGCCTGTGAAGTGGGGTAATTCATGTAAAGAATTAGACTCAAAGTCTAATCTCTCTTGAGACTGGGTGCTCTCCTGCTCTCCATAAATAGAGGGAATATCTTGTGGGAATTGATCATGTGCATCATCCACAAGTTCAATGGGAGGAGGGACTTCACTTTCTTTAGCATATTTGTCTTCTTGAATCTCTCGTAGGAATTCTGGTGTGTACCTATTCATGGAAGAGGAGGTGTTTGGTTCAGTGGAATTGCGCACAAAAGCTTCCTGTGGGGGAAGGCTTATTCTTTTGCTGGCCTCATCTCTTCCTTGATTTTTTTCTTCCTTGGCAGATATTGCAATTATGCTCTCTGACTTCTCTAATAGTCCATCCAAGTGCAATTGTGTCTTAGCTGAGCGAGAGTAGTTGAAGAGGCGACTGGCTTCAAACATAGTCTGAGCCAACGCGACTATTTTCGCACAAAGCTTGGTTCTTTCTATCTCTAGGTCAGCTCTAGGGTAGCACTTGTCATGATCCATCACGTTTGGACCTTCTTGGATTCTGGCCTGATATGCCTTAAGCATCATGTCTTTGTCTTCACGAGTGGGGTCAGCTAGCACTGATCCTACTCTAGGGGTTGGTGGGATGTTCTGAGGTAGGGGGACAGATGGTGGGTTAGATGATGATGGAAGTGAGGGTGGTGGTGGTATGTGAGAGTTTGTTTGAGAGGTGAGTTCGACAATTTTGGCTTTTGTTTCTCTTATGCTTTCTTCTAAGTCGCTCATCTTTTTAGACCATTGTCTTTTCATTCTCTCTCGGCTATCCCTCCAGGCTCTTGACCATTTCTTGGCTATGCTCTCAGTTTCACTAACTTCTGGACTCTTCTCTTGACCTACTCCTGGGTTCTGTTGCAAAGCCTGGGCCCTAGTGACCACTTGCACTGGTGTAGTGGAAGTGACACTTCCTATTGAGTCTACAACTAACCCAATAACGTTAATTGGAGTTATTTTTGGCATATTAATGGGATTCTTAGGGCAATCTCGTAAGAGATGCTCCTTCCCGTAGTCTTGAAAAAAGCCTTGTATTGTTACTGACTGGGGTTGTGTAGGTGCAGGCATAGGGCAATCACGAATGAGGTGATCTCCCTGACATCTGTAGCATGGCCCCCTAGGGAATGAGGGTCTTACCTGCCTAGGTTGAGGTCTAGAGTTGGGGTTTGCGTACATGACGTTTGTGTAATCTGGCTCCCAACTAGGTTCATTCGGTTATTCACTATAGTAAGACTCACTATGTTCAGGAGACTGCATATAGTAAGCCTGGGGACTATCAATATGTGTAGAATCAAAGCTACGGTCGCTAGGATCACTTTCTGAAAGCAATGGTGTTACTGGCACTATAGCTCTATTCAAATTTTCCTCAGTTGTTGCATACTTTACAGGAATCACATTAGCTGGGGTTGGGGGTTGTTGAGCTAACACAGGTTGTGGCCTTTGTTGGTTTTGGTAGGGTTGTTGATAGGGTTGCTGCGGTCTACCATATTGTTGTGGAGGGTACTAGTTCTGGTATCTTCCTTGTTGTGGATAGGGCTGAGGGTAGGTTTGTCTAATTGCTTGCTTATTGTATGGGCAATCTTGTGCTGTGTGATTTGTGTATCTCCGTTCTATGGTGCAATATTGGCTGCTAGGGTTCACTTGGGGTTGAGCCATGATGGGACATACGTTCACCATATGGTCACCACCGCAAGTATAACACCTCTTTACTGGGGCAAATCTAGGAATTTGTTTACTAGAGACACCTAGTTTTTGAGCTACTTTCTCCGCAAGTTCTTCAATAGATGTGGATTGCGAGGAAGAAAGACTAGAGGCACTATCTGAATCTTTGTAGATTTTGGAAAGCTCTAACTCTTCCCCTAGGTTATCCTCAATGTCGATGCACATGCGTACACACTCTTCTATGGTCCTAGGGTCCTTCAAGTACACATAGGATCGCAACTTTGTACTTAGCAATCCATCCAAGAATAAAGCCACTTGTTTGGCAGGTGTGGGTAACTCAGGAACAGGGCATCTCTCAAGGTATTGCCTAAATCTTCTTCCTGCAAGTCTCACAGTCTCTTGAGGGGTCTACTTGAAGCTGTATATCAATGAGGAAGTATTATGCCTTATGCCACATTTAGAGAATTCGGTGATGAAAGCCTCTAAGAGTTGGTCTATGCTCCTGAACTGTCTCTCATTCAATGGTTGAAACCACGTAAGGGTTGTGTTCCTAAGTGTTAGACGAAAGGCATTATATTGCGTGAATAGGTCCTCAACTTGTTCAGCTCTCAAGACTTGCCTAAACTCGGCCACATGATCATATGGGTCTCCTGTGCCATCGAAGTAATTCTTCATGGACTTAACTAACTGAGTCGGTCTCAAAATCCTGGCGTGTTCCCTAGGCCTTGGCAAAGGGAAATCATCAGCATTCCTCTGGTTCCTTGGGGCTCTAAGTCCCTCAGGTTCCACTCTATTTGTTTTCGTTCTCGTTCTGTCTCTTCCCACTAGGTTGGCAAAGCTTACCTCCGGTCTATCTCTATGTCTGTCTCTTTGAGTTCCATGAGTGTGGGAGGTTCCAGCTCCTTGGTGACCCAAGGACACCTTCGATCTTGGTTGGGGGAAAATAAATTCACCTTTCCAAGTGTAAGCATGCCGATCATTTTCTGTAACCACAAAGACCCTCTCTGAAGCATGATCCAAGTAGGTCACTCTGCCTGGACTATCAGGATCTTTGAAGTCACATATCATGATTGTTCCTACCCCATTCAGCTGATCAGATCTATACCTCCAAAAGGCTTCATCAGTCTCTCGGTTCAGGAGTAGATCTATGCTCTTATTGTCTTGGGGAATCCACTCTGGTGTGATAATCCTAGTGAGAACAGATTTGCCTCGGGGGGTTCTAGGTTCTACACCCATGTTTCCTTGCTCTAGGTCACCGAAGTCCGTTTCTGGGACCACATTCCCAAATTCATATGTCCTATCTGGATGACTGGTGACTACATATATTGTCCCTTCTTTGTCCAAGTACGCTCCATTTTCAAACTTGACCGCTGGATGTTCTAGTCCAATGGATTGGTCAGGGTTTTTGATCTAGACCACAGATCTTCCTAGGCCGTCCTCATAGATGCTAGCACCTAATCTGTTGGTCCTAAGGTATTCGAGTTGCGTCTTGTAAGGGCCTTCCACCCTATGTAAATATGGCACTCCAGAACTTCCTGTAGGTCTCTCCATATAGTGGGACATCTCAGACTCGCTAGTCTCAGAGCTAGGGTAGTACATATGATGGCTCAACTGCTGGGCCCAAGACCTAGCAGTATGATTGACACTAGCCTCTGAAGATCTAAGACTTTGTCTATCTCTCCCTAGGTGTCGTCCTGATCTAAGGTTCATAAGCCCAATTGAATAATCCCAATTTTTTCCCAAGTACACTTTGCGTTGCTGAGTTCTTTTGTATCAGTTACTTGTTCTTTTTTAATTGCTCTTAGGGTGTCACTTCTTGTCCAATTAATCTTCGTCGCAAGGAACACTTAAGTTTTAATCATACTTTGAGTGCGGTCGCTCGATTTAATTTCTTTTCCCTTAGGTTGTTTCGCAATTGTAATCTCCTAGCACTTGCACTTGAGTGATTAGAGTTCTTGGACTTGGTTGTTCTTAACGTGTTCCTAATTAATCAAAACCTCTATCCGTACTTAGCCTATGCTAGGGATTGACAGAGGGTGCTGAGAATTTCCAACCTTAAGTTTCTTCCCTTGGTTGCCCTTGTATGCCCATGAAGCGTGTTCCCAAGCTCGCACTTACTCTTGCTTCGAGTACCCTTTGATGCTCTCAAAGAACCTGAAGAATTCCACAATTAGCTCAAGAATTGAATTCAGTTGACAGACAGATCACTTTCATGCATGTAATTCACAGACCCAATTGCCTTTTTCCTCTATGAAAACAAAAATCACCGCAATCGGATTTCGTATGAGGAAGTTATGTCCATTCAGGGTTTTGGGGCCAAATCAGGATATTAAATAGGTTAGCAGGCAGACATGACTTCTCGAAATGCTTTAGGGTATCGGCCTCACAAGCAATGATGAACCCTAGTATTTGTTCCACAATTTGTCAAAAATAGACTACTCTTTTTTGCCCTAAAATATTAGCCAAATTTGCCCGTCAATCGCGATCGACGTGTCGGTCGCGATTGACAGGTCCATCGTGGTTGTCAGTCACGATTGATGGGTCAATCGCGATTGACACGTGGCCCGGATTTTCAGTCAATCATGGTCAAAGGGTCGTTGACTCTGTCAGTCGCGATTGATGGGTCAATCGCGATTGACAGGTCCGTCGCGAGGGTCTGTCTGTCGTGGTCAAGCAATCGTTGACTGGGTCGGTCGCGATTGACAGGTCCGTCGGGGCTATCAGTCGCGATTGACTGGTCGATTGCGATTGATGGCTCGATCGCAATTAACATGTGTCATGCGTAGGTTCTGTCAGTCGTGGTCAGTCGGTCGTTGACTCTGTCGGTCACGATTGACGTGTCGGTCGTGATTGACAGAGCCATCGGCATGTGTCCGTTGTGATTTGTCGATCGCGATTGACAGGGCGATCGCGATTGATAGAAATCTGAGGAATTTTAAAATTTTAAACACACATTTGGGAAGCTCTAGGCCTGTAGATTATGGTTATGTACTTTGTTTAGCAAAAAGATCATTTTTTCTGTCGGTCGCGATTGACAGAGGTCAACGCCTCGGGACCTGCACAGTCAAAATTTTTTACTTGTTGGAGCTGGTGCAGCTGCTAGGGATGCTGATTCCTGCAGAAAATCTCAAAAAACACAGAAAATCACAAGCACACAAACGCTCTCTCGCTCCCTCTCACAAGTGAAATGAGGGGAATGGTATGGATGGGGTGATATGACCAAAAACTGAAATTTTTCGCGATGATGGAGATGGATGTGGGAGATGGTGAGGATGATGATGGTGATGAGAAAACAAGAGAAAATAGGAAAAAGGTGAAGAAAATACCTATAACTCCAACGTGTCAACTCTACGTCTTACCATCACGCTCGTCCTCAAAGCTCGATCCCGGGCAACGGCGCCAAAATTTGGTGTAGCTCAGTGATGAGTAGCACCTCCTTTAATGTCAATCCGGGAAGACGTGAGGATGGTATGATGACCTCGAGCAAGTGAAGGCACAAGTGTGTGAGTGAGAGGCACACAAACATGCACACACATACACACACACGCGCACACAAGGCAAGACAAAGAGTGAGAAGCAATGGAGTTCTTTAGATTACTTTCAAAAAGCTCATACAAGTTCAAATCAATTACAAGCTAACCTCAAAAATGAGCTCTCTAGCTCTATTTATAGTTTTTGACTAGGTTTTGGCCTTGTCCAGACCTAGTGTCCGGCCTAGTTAAAAATTAGGTTCTCTACCCTATTTGGAGGTTCAAACGGAGCCTAAAAAATGTCAAAACTGATAGGTAGGTACTTCTAAAGCTCCTCAAGCTCAAGGACTCCTTGGCTTGCACAAAATGGAGCTACAAAAACATGAAATGGTACTTACAATGGTTTTTAGTGATGAAAATCACTATTTTTGTAGGGATTTCTTCTAACATTTTGACATACATTTCCTAGAGCTCCCTACTTGTTCCTTCTTCTTATGTGCCCCACTCTTTGATGCCTGAAAAATTCAAATGGCCTACTTGCCAGATCTTCTTTGACTACTGTGTCTGCTTGTGCTTTCTCTCCGCTCCGACTCCCTTCGTAGGCTTCCTTGTCTTGTGACTCCTTCAGTTCCTTGACTACTGCCAACAATATGTATATGTATATGTATATGTATATGTATATGTATATGTATATGTATATGTATATGTATATGTATATGTATATGTATATGTATATGTATATGTATATGTATATGTATATGTATATGTATATGTATATGTATATGTATATGTATATGTATATGTATATGTATATGTATATGTATATGTATATGTATATGTATATGTATATGTATATGTATATGTATATGTATATGTATATGTATATGTATATGTATATGTATATGTATATGTATATGTATATGTATTGTAAAGTTTCTATGTTGCATCATGCAAATCTTTCACAAGGCTTTTGGGCAGAAGCAGTATTAACTAAAATTCATGTGATTAACCTTTCACCTAGTACTGTCAAAGGTTTGAAAGTGGCACAAGAGTTATGGATAGGGAAGCCATCATATTATGGTAATCTTTGAGTTTCTAGGTGTGAAGCATATGTTCATATACCCAAGAACCTTAGAAAAAAGATGGACCATAAGTGAAAAAGATGCATTTTTCTTGGATATGGTCGAGAAGGCCAATTCGGATATCACATATGGGATTTTGAAACACAATCACTAATAAGAAGTTGTTATGTCATTTTCAATGAGTCTAAGATGCATAAACAACCCATTAAGTATTTTGAAGTGAGAAGAGTGGTGTTTGATGATACTAGTCCTCCAGTTAGCACGCATAAAAATGTTGCACATAGGGATGTTCAAGAGAATATCTGATCATATCAATCTCCAGATGTTCCAATTTAGCAACCATTGAGACACTCTACATGTGCCTCACATCCACTTGATAGATATTTTGTAGGTGTTAAAATTCAAGCTTCAAGCTAAACATTCGTGGGAAATAAACAATGGACATATAGAGCAATCTAAAGAAGCCAAAAGCCATGAGATTCCATCAAGAAAAGTCACTCAATCACTCCCCAAGCCATCTCAACTAAGTCCTCCAATTAAGGAGGCTGATTTGGAAAGGTAGTTCCTAGATTTTAGGGGCACACTTCTCACTATAAAAGTAGCATGTATCTTGACTTCTTTTAGAACAATGGGAATTCAAGCAAAATAGATAACACTTGGTCTATTGATAGTGGATGTAGCAACCATATGAGTTGCAATGCTTCTTGGTTTACTAATCTACATGCTCCAAAAGGTAAAGGACATGTAGAAATAGGTGATCATACAGCCCATGAGATATCCCATGTTGGAAATGTAGCTTTGGATGACACGGATGAAGGAAGATGTCTCAAGGATGTCTTGCATGTATCTACCATCACAAAGAACTAGAAAATGGTTGAAAGAGGCTATCAAGTAAGGTTCCGCAAAGGTGGATGCTTTGTGGAGTACCCTAAGCAAGGGTACAAGGTCATAGCAAGATGAAGAAAGCAAGGGAGATTCTTCACTTTGGAGGTAAATTCTCATTCCACTCGACATGTCTACTTCACATATGGAAAGAAGAAGATTTCAAAGTCGGACTTGTGGCACAAGAGGATAGGTCACATCAACTTACAAAGAATGAAGGATATGCAATTTGAGAGGCTTGTTGAAGGGCTTTCCAACTTCCTAGGACAAGGTATGAATCATTTATGTGAATATTGTCAACTAGGGAAACAAGCGAGCCTTCCATTCAAGAAGGGTGGCTATATAAGCCAACATCCATTCGATTTGATACATAAATATGTGTGGGGGTCAACCAAAGAGCAATCCATTGGAGGTAACAAGTACTTTGTCACTTTTATAGATGATTTCACAAGCATGTTTTGGGTTTATTTCATAAAAAACAAATCAAATGTGTTTACATTTTTCAAAGCATTCAAGGCAATGGCAGAGAAGGAAACATGTACATATATCAAGAAGCTAAGGCCTGATGGAGGGGGAGAGTATTTTTCCAATGAATTTTCTAATTTTCTATGGGATCAAGGCATCAAGAGGCAAGTAAAATGCAGGTAAACACCCCAATAAAATAGGGGTAACAGAGAGAAAGAATAGATACATTGCGAAGATCGCTAGAGAAATTCTTAATGAGATGAATGTTCCTAACATGTTTTGGAGTGATGCAACAAATGTCGCCATGTATCTTATGAATAGGGCTCCTACGCAAACAATGCATCAAGATGAAGGAGCTTGGATGAAGATGAAGAATTGAAGCTTGAGCGCAAGTGTTAATAGTCAAGCTTTAAGTTAGAAATTAATGGGAAATCAATTATGGACATATGGAGAAATCTAAAGAAGCAAAAAGCCACAATATTCCATCAAGAAAAGTCAATCAACCACTCCTCAAGTCATCTCAACTAAGTCCTCAAATTTAAGAGGCTGATTTGGAAAGGTACTTCCTAGAACTTAGGGGCACACTTCTCAGTATAAAAGTAGCATGTATCTTGAATCCTTTTGGGCCATCTTGTTTGTGTTTTAGTTCATTTAGAGTGAGCACTAAGTGCTTCAGTTGTAATAAGCAAGCTCCTTTCTTAAGCTAGCCCCTTGCTTGCTTGTTTGTTTTCTTTGAGTAGGCATATCTATGTGTGTGCACAAGCAATGTTGAAACTCTCTACCCTTGAGTTGGTAGCATTGGTTCTCCCTTGGTATGTATCTATTTGATGTAATTTGTATCTCATTGGATAGACGTTGGATTCTATATTAAGATCACTGATTTTCTTAAGCATTCTCTAATTATCTGCGGAGAAACATTCATTTTAGTGAAGTTGGGTTATTGATATCTCTCTTTGTGTGTAGGCTCTATTGGAAATATTTTGCTCTGCATTGTAAGGGCTGGTTCTCCTTCTCTATTTACCCATTTCTATAATTTTGGTTTCATTTGGTAGCAATTAGAGCGGTCTAAATTAAATCCAATTCTGGGATTCCTTTTTTCTATAATATCTAGGAAAAGCCTGCTGGAGTGAAGTGAGGTTTCTGTTGGATTAGAAATTGTGAGCATTCAACTAGCTCATCTTGTGGACATTGTTTCCCTTTGTGCAAGAATCCGTTTGGAATGAATTTGGTTTGTTGCAAAGATCTTGGTGTCTACTATAGGTTCACAATAGATCGCTAGAGTTCTCTTCATATGCACTAAGAGAGAGCATTTTGGGTGTGTAGTGGTCAAAGAAGGTTACTTGTGGAGGACATTCACATTTCATCATTGCATAGGGGTTGAGATACTTCCCCAAGAGTGATATCAAAGCATTTTGGAATATTGGAGACATCTGATACAATCAAGAAGATCTCTTCAAGCTAGTGGTTGAAGATTTTCATCAACAAAACCTTGTTGGAGGTAGCTCACATCATAGGGGAGCTATTCTACTCAATCTTTCAAGTTTGCAAAGTGTCCATCTAAGGAAAGCTTTGGATTAAGGTAACTTCAGAGCCTCATTTCCATTTTACACACATTGGAGCTCTAGCCACGGGCTATATCAAGTAGCAAAGACTAGAGATGGGAGACTTCAATGCTGAAATTGAGAAGTTAGACGAGGGGAACTATCAACCATGGAGATTTTGGGTCTCCAAATACCTTATGGGCAAGGGCCTTTGGGGATTGATTAGTGGAAGTCAAACAAGATGTAGGTTGGATGAAAATCCAACCAATGACCAACAAAGGCCCTTTTGGGAATGGAATGAAAGAGACAAGAGGGTTATCTTTATCCTTTCCCAACACATAAGCAATAGCATGATCAACCATATCCAAGATTTGGATTCAAGCATGAAGGTATGGGAGACACTTGGGAGGATTTATTCAACAAGCACCAAAGCAAGGAAAATCCAACTCAAGAATGAGCTCAACAACCTTAGGAAGAGCTCAGGGAGTAGCATAAATGACTACATACTTAAGATCAAGGAATTGTCAGATGCATTGGGATCCATTTGAAGCCATGTACATGATGATGATCTTGTGGCTTGTACTCTCAATGGTTTGAGGGATGATGAGATGTGAAAACTCTTTACCACTTCACTATATTTAAGGGATAATCTTCCCAGTTTTGGGCAATTGGTTGCTTTCATGGTCATAGAAGAGATGAACATAGTCAAAAGCTCAATTAAAAGCAAGGATGTATAAGTGTTTTATGCAAGTAATCAAAGGGGTGAAGGAACAAGAGGACAAAACAGGGGCAAAGGAAGGTTTGGAGGAAGGCAAGGCCACTCAAGAAATCAGGGACATGACCAAGGCACCTCATCACAAAGAGGTAGAGAAAGAACAAGAGGAAGAGCAGGAAGGCATCAAAAAAACAAGAATCAAGATGGTGAAATGTATGTGGAAATTTTGGCCCCAAAGCTAAATACATGTAGAAACAGGTGATGATACAACCCATGAGATCTCCCATGTTGGAGATGTAGCTTTGGATGACAAGGAGGAAGGAAGATGCCACTATGCTATAGATTGCTACCAAGGAGGAAACCAAAGGAGCTATAATCAAAGTTCTTCATAAAAATGCCAAGGTAAATACACTTCTATAAGTTCAAAAAATGAAAATCTCTTGATGATGCACATGAATGGGAATTCAAGCAAAGTAGATAACACTTGGTATATTGACAATGGATGTAGCAACCATATGAGTTGCAATGTTTCTTGGTTTACTAATCTACATGCCCCAAAGCTAAATACATGTAGAAAGAGGTGATGATACGGCCCATGAGATCTCCCATGTTGGAGATGTAGATTTGGATGAAAAGGAGGAAGGAAGATGTCTCAAGGATGTTTTGCATGTACCTACCATCATAAAGAACTTGGTGTCCATAGGGCGAATGGTTGAAAAAGGCTATCAAGTAAGGCTCAAAAAAGGTGTATGCTTTATGGAGAACCTTAAGCAAGGGTAAAAGGTCATAGCAAGAGGAAGGAAGCAAGGGGAGACTCTTCACTTTGGGGGTAAATTCTTATTCCACTCAACATGCCTACTTCACATATGGAACAAAAAGATTTCACAGTTGGACTTGTGGCACAAGACACATCAACATACAAAGAATGAAGGAAATGAAATTCAAGAGGCTGGTTGAAAGGCTTCCCACTTCAAAGGAAAAGGTATGAAACATCTATGTGAATCTTGTCAACTAGGGAAGCAACCAACACTTCCATTCAAGAAGAGCGGTTACATAAGCCAAAATCCATTGGAGTTGATACATACAAATGTGTGGGGGCTAACCAAAGAGCAATCCATTGGAGGTAACAAGTACTTTAGCACTTTTATAGATGATTGCACAATGATGGTTTGGGTTTATTTCATAAAAAACAAATCAGATGTGTTTACATGTTCCAAAGCATTCAAGGGAATGGTAGAGAAGGAAACAAGTACATATATCAAGAAGCTAAGGTCCGATGGAAGGGGAGAATATTTTTGCAATGAGTTTTCTTATTTCTTATGGGATCAAGGCATCAAGATGCAAGTAACATGCAGGTACACACCCCAATAAAATGGGGTAGTAGAGAGAAAGAATAGATGCATTGTGGAGACTGTGAGCCGCCGAAATGGAATTCTCACAAAATGATGTAACCTTTTTCAATTAATGAAAGAAGCCTACGTGAACAGAAGGTGGTCGACGTTGGACTATTGGTCTGGGCGAGTGCCTGAAGTGGAGCGTGTCGCCTTGTCTATATTTTGAGTATTCTGAGTATTCTGTAACTCTGTTAATTAAGTCAGTAATTAGTTAAGCTTCTGATGAAGTGTTAAGCTAATGTGATATCACGGTAAAGTGATGAAGTTGCACGTTTATGCGTATTGCGGTGAATGATGTTGTAATGCGAAGAACAGATAAGTAGTTGAAAGATAGTTTAACTCTGAACACTAAGTCGGTGTAGTAGCATATAACTGAATCTGTAGATTTGGGAAAATATAAAGAGGGCCTCTATTTTACAGACCCCTAACCATCCCAAGAACCCAGATCTGATAAACAGTTTAAAATACAAGATTAACACTGGTGCCGTCTGTGGGAAATGGAGTAGCCAGTTGAAGAAAAAGGTTAAGGGTCGAAGACGAATCCTTTGATATGTCGGTAACACGTTCCCGCAAATCGTATCTCAAAAATCGCAGTGATCAGCATCCCTCGGCAGTTCCGAGTTCGTTAGGAACACCCTCTAGTGGTAGAAGTGAAGAACAACCAAATTTCGGTGGCAGTTCAGTGCTGTGCAGAAGCAGTTTGGTAGTTTGCGGAGATAATCCAGTGCATTTCGGTGATAGTCCGGTATAGTCAGAAGATAGTACGTTAATTTTTTGTTGTACTTGGGCACAGTGTGGTGACAGTTCAACATTTTTCAATGACAATTTGGCGATCTTCGGTGAGACTTCGGTATTATTCGGTGACAATTTGGTGATCTCCGGTGACAATTCGATGATCTTCGGTGATAGTGCGCTATTGTTTGGCAAGAATTTACTACATTCACCATTTTTAGGTGCAAGTTTAGCCAATTTCGACACTAAAGTTGAGAAAGGGCTGTTAGATTTTGAGCTCAATAATCGGTTCAGAGACATCTTAGGACCGGAAAGTGGGCAAATTGACCATACAGCCCAAGAACATCAAGAAATACTTCCCCAAAATTCAGGTAACATGAGCAGTTCGCAGCAGCAACAACAACAACAACACCAACAAGAGCAACAACAGATTATTCCACGGCGTCCGGTACCAGCCGGAGTCACATACACAAAATTTGGAGGTTTTCCAGGAGATGATCTCGATGCACATGTGCGGACATTTGAAATTAATTACACAGTTTTGAATTACCGAGCATACCCTCCTTATAAAGCCATTGTGTTTGAGTCAACTTTGGTTAATGAAGCTACACGCTGATTAACCAAGTATGACTTGAATCATTTCCGACAGTACGATGACGTGAAGGATGCATTTCTACAATGATTCCAGTTAAAAAAACCCAGCAAAAATTTTTGATTACCTGCAGAATAATAGGCAGAAGCCACACCAGAATGTACAAGACTATGCCACTCTATTTCGGACTCATTTATGGCAGTTACCACCAGCCCATGCCAATTTACCAAATGACGTCATTACTCAGTGATTCATAAATGGATTAAATCCCCAACTGAAATAGATCATGATTATACGGTGTGTGGGAGGATTGACCTTGGATGCCGTCATCGCCATGGCTTTACAATTAGAAAATAAAGTGTGTGGATTTACTGAAGATTTAGAGTGGTTGAAGGCATCCAAGCATTCAAAGAAGGATCGTCTGAAACAAATTTACTGTACCAAATGTAAAAATATAGGACACAGCAGCTCAGCCTGTGCGCTGAATCAAATGTATTGTGCCATTTGCCATACAGCGAACCACACTACGGAGACCTGTCCTTATAACGCAAAGATATAGAGCAAAGTTGCGGTCAATGCTATCATTTAGGAACAAGGGCAACTGGCTAGTCACTACATACCACCACAAATGAGGAATACTCCTTACCAAGGATACAAGACTTATAGAGGAGCACGGCCAACTAACTTTAAACAAATTCGGTGGAATGCGGGTCCATCAGGTGAAGGTGCATCTCCTCCACCACCTAAATGTCATTTTTGCAGTGAAATAGGGCATATCCATAGGTATTGTAAAGATGCAGCTGAGTATACGATTAAAGGAAAAAGGAATGACAACACCCGATGGCGAACATGGTGTACATTTCAATTGTCGACACCCAAACAGCAGTGGTGCAAACACGCTCGGGAAAGCAATTATAGCCAGCTGCGGAGATTTTTGAACCTGAAATTCGTGAACAATAGAAGGTGTTTACTAAAGCAAGCAAGTGGGCGACCCAAGAACAAACTGTTTTTCCTGACCCAGTTCCGGTGATGCAGCAAAGCATACCATAGGCAGTACCGGAAGGAAGAAATCTGGCCCAAACAATACCAGAGTCCCCACCGGACTCCATACTGGAAACAACAAAAGTTGATCCGATGTGGGATTTCTTATCCAAGGCGTCAATTACACTACCATTGGGACAATTATTGGCTTTGGTCACTGGCATGCGCCAATAGTTCCAACAATAGGTCAGTCCAGGAACCTCATGTGCTCCTTCGACAGCAATAATCCAACCTGAATTGGATCTGATGGTGGACCATACGGTGCCTTTGATTACGGTGTGGTATAAGAATCATAAAATAACCCAAGTATTAATTGATGGAGGATCTGGAGTAAACATTGCAACAGCTGCACTTTGTCAACAGAAGGGATAGACACACATCGAACTTGTCCAATTTTTTGTCCACATGGCTGATCAATCCCGAGTTCATCCAGTTGGGTTGGTGCGAGACATTCCTATTACTCTTCAAGGAGCTATATTTAGAATGACCTTCATTGTTCTGGAATTACCTGAATCCAGCCTTGATTATAACTTGCTCTTTGGACGACCATGGTTAAAGCAAGCTAAGGTAGTTGAGGATTGGTGAGTGCATGAATTAATTTTTACGAATAACCACCAAAAATATGTCGTTCCACTAGACAATATGAAGCCTTGTGACTTGCATGCACGACCATATGTAGCCGAACCTGTACACATGTTGGATGGTCTTTCAGATGATGAAGAGGAGGCTTTTCTCAAAGCTAATAAGGATCTGATGGCACTTGGAACTGTGGACTTACAAATGGTTGCAGATAATTGGGGTTCGGCAGCCTGTACGGTAGTACCACTGACCGGTGAACCAGAATCAAGTGCAGCACCAACCTTGGATGATATGACGCGACAACAATTGCTTCACCCAGTTGATGACTTTGCTATGCCCCAGCAGTTCTACGTACTGAAAGATCAATTGGTTACCTGCAACTTAGATGATGAAGCCAATCCGCGGCCAGTGAAGATCAAGGCGGGACTATCAGAGACCTTCCAAGATAACTTACTGCAGTTACTAGGTGAATTCTCTGATGTATTTGCTTGGGATTACCGTGATATGAAGGGGTTGGATCTGCGCATCTATCAACATCAGGTTATGTTGAAACCAGATGCTCGGCCTATTAAACAACCCAGCTATAACCAATTGGGGCGTTTATGCATGTACACGGATGTGGTTTGGTTTGGGAAATGCTCCAAGTATGTTTCAGCATTGTATGCATGACATTTTCTCTCCTTATCTAACTACATTCATGAGAGTTTACTAGGATGACTTCTCCTTATCCGGTGATACTTCGGTGCATCTGTATCATTTGAAAAAACTTGGAGAAGCTTGTCGAAGGTAGAAAAGTGCGTTTTGAAGCGATGAAGTTTGGTCAAGCCAACCGGCACAAGACCAGCCCTTGAGCTTTTGGAGACTCAAATAGACCTTATAGGCATGCTATAAGTGCAAAGAAACACACTATGTACCTTCGAGCATCAAGGAGAATGAGTCGATACAAAACAGATAGGTTCGGGGGTCGACTAGCTCAAAAAACTTACTATCTATGGAAGAGACAATGAACTTCAAATGCCCATAGCGACCAGCGTGATTACAATTAGAAAAAATCCTTTTATGGGAGTGATACACATAGGGTTGAGTGTATGGAATGCACAAAAGTATAAGGAATAAGCAAAATATGCTATAGGAATGAATGCGACATTCACCGGTGGTACTTCCTATTTTTCAGGAATACGTAGAGATTGACCCCGAGGCAGAAAAACTAAGATTTCTCCCAATCTGCTGAACGAAATGCTTTGACAATTTACAGGCATAAACTAGACACTTATACCTTTCCAATGCGTCCTCTTGCACTCAATTTGGAGCTCTGAGGAGAGAGCAGCAGCCTCTGCAAGATTACTGTTGGCGAAGAAGATGATGCAGAAAATTGAAGGAGCAAGACAATGATGGTCACAAGTGTATGTATATTACTTCCATGTATTTTACAAGTGATTTCAACTCCTTATATAGCCTCTACGAGTGTTCCACGACTTTTACAACTTGAATTTGAATTCAAATGAAGGTGGGAATGGTTGTTGGAGGGAATCAATTTACTTCCCTACAATCTAGGAAAAGTGAAGATCTTGATTGATCTACTTTTAGGTGATTGATTGCTTGATTGAATGCAACTTCAACCACCAAAATTTCGTGGGATTTTGGCCCTATATTTGTACCTTTACATGTGTACAACTCAAGGCTTTTACAACGGTAAATGAGCCATCAAAATATTCTCAAAAAATACAATAAGTGAGCATATGAAAAAGAACTCTCCAACGGATATTCTTTCGACGCGATAGCCTTTGATGTAGATCAAATCCACCTCAAGCATAGTGTAAGCTTGATGTTCCAACAGCTCCCCCTCAAGCTAAAGTATGCTTGAGTCTTCATTCTCTGATAGGTTGAATACCTGCCATAGCTTTGAATCTACAAAGCTTTATTCCATCAAGTGCCTTCGTCATCATATCTGCTACTTGCTTTTTCAGTCGGAACAAAAGAAATGTCAATCTCCTTTGCCATGAGCTTCTCCCTGATGAAGTGGTAATGGACTTCTATGTGCTTGGTTCTCGCATGAAAAATAGGATTTGCCGCTAGATGCATGGAACTTACATTATCTCCAAATATGTGAGGTTTGGAACTCACAAGTCCCAAATCTGTATACAATGCTTTTAACCATATTGCCTCTTGAGTTGCTATGGTCAAGCCTCTGTACTCTGCTTCAGTTGAGGATAAAGCAACTGTTGGTTGCTTCTTGGAACTCCATGACACTAGCTTCGAACCTGCAAATGCTAAGTAACCAGATGTACTTTTTCTATCATCCTTAGCTCCTGCCCAATCTGCATCTGAGTAGATTTTGATATCCAAATCGGAAGAGTAAGGATAGAATATACCTTTGTTGATTGTACCTTTGAGATACTTAAGTACTCTCTTAGCCGCATCCATGTGTGGTCTTCTTGGTGAGTGCATGAACTGACTAAGCACTCCCACACTATATGAGATGTCTGCCCTTGTGTGAGTAGCATATATCAAGCTACCTACCAAGCTTTGATACTCTTTTATATCTTCAATTTTCTCACCCTCATAAACACTAAGTTTATGATTCATCTCCAAAGGTGTACCTGCAGGTTTAGTGTTCTCCATTTTGAACTTGAGAAGAAGATCCTGAATGTATCTTCTTTGAGTCAAATACATTCCTTCATCTGTATATATCACCTGCATACCTAGGAAATATGTGAGCTCACCTAGGTCACTGATTTTGAACTCCTCTTGCATGTGTCTCTTGATCCTTTGAATGCCATTTAGATCATCACCTGTCACAATAATATCATCTACATATACACATAGATAGATAACCTCATTGTGATCCCTTTTGATGAATAGAGAAGGATCTGAGCTGCTAGCTTTGAACCCTTGATCTTGAAGATATGTAACCAACCTGTAATTCCAAGCTCTTGGAGCTTGTTTCAATTCATACAATGCTTTCTTAAGTCTACAAACATAAGATGGATGATTAGGGTTTTCAAAACCTGGAGGTTGTGACATGTATACCTCTTCACTTATCCAACCATTTAAGAATGCATTTTTCACATCAAGTTGGAGGAGTCTCCAATTCCTTGCAACAGCTACACTTATCAATGTCTTGATTGTAGTCATCTTTGCAACTGGTGAGAATGTTTCCTCATAGTCTATACCATGAGTTTGTGAGCATCCTTTGGCAACTAATCTTGCCTTGTACCTGCAAACTGATCCATCTGAATTTCTTTTAACTTTATATACCCATCTGCAACCAATTACCTTTTGATTCGGCGACATTGGAACCAAATCCCAAGTGTCCATTTCCTTCAATGCATCTATCTCTTCATTCATGGCCTTTTCCCAATTAGGGTTTCCCTTTGCCTCTTCGTAGGTTGAGGGTTCCTCTGAAATAGAGTCTTTTGCCAAGTAGATTGAATGCTTTGTAACAAATGTGGAATCATATCCATACCTTTCTGGTTGTTTCTTCTCTCTTGCTGATCTTCTAGGTGCTTGTTTGGAGCATTCTCCAACCTCTTGCATCTTTGCTTTGCCTCTTGACTTCCATAGCTTGTAATCCCTTTCTCTTTCATCTTGGTCATCGTCTGTATCACTTCTTGGATCCTGGACCTGTGTATCATGCTTGCCTCCTAATTGATGAGAGTCATAATCAAGATCATATGGTAGTGTTACCTTTTGTTTGTCTTCATCATACCAAGACCTGTGTTCTTCAAACACAACATCTCTACTTGTAGTGAAGTGCTTGGTTGAAGGATTGAAGAACCTGTAACCCATCTGAGTTGAATCATATCTAATAAACACTGCCTTTGTTGCCCTTTCATCTAGCTTACCTCTTATTTGTGATGGTACATGAACATAAGCTAAACAACCAAAAACCTTGCAATGTCCAAGACTAGGTTTTCTTCCATGCCATGCTTCATAAGGAGTCATACCTTGAAGTGATTTGGATGGTAGTCGATTGACAAGGTACACTGCAGTTGAAATAGCTTCTGCCCATAGATAATGTGGCAACTTCTTCTCTTCAAGCATTGTTCGGGCTGATCCAACCAATGTCTTGTTTCTCCTCTCTGCAATTCCATTTAGTTGAGGAGAGTACCTGGTAGTCACTTCCCTTTTGATACCTTTATCCTGCAAGAACTCATCAAAATCTTTGGAGAAGTATTCTCCCCCTCCATCAGATCTGAGCTTCTTTAGTGATCTACCTGTATGATTCTCCACATGTGCAAGATACTTCTTGAAGCAATCAAATACTTCATTCTTACTCTTGATAAAGTATAGAACAGTCCATCTACTATGGTCGTCAATAAATGAGACATAATACCTTGATCCTGCCAATGAAGGTTCTTGACTTGGTCCCCATACATCTGTGTGTACTAAGTCCAATAAGTTGTTGTGGATGTAGCCTTTGTGATTGAATGGTTGTCTTTGTGCCTTCCCAATCTGACATGCATCACACCTGTTGATCATGTGTTGCTTTGATATGTTCGGCAGTCCTAGAACACTTTGATCCCTGCATATATCCTTCAAGGTTCTTTCATTCACATGAGCAAGTCTCTTATGCCACACTTCAAGCTCACTTAGGGTTTGAGACCCAAAGTTGAATAGAGCTATGTTCCTGGTATCTCCTACTTCAAAAGTAAAGAGCCTACCATGCTTCTCACCTCGGGCTATCTTCTTGAAGCCTTGACATGGATCTTCCACAAAAGCTCCATGTTGGGTGAACCTAACTTGCAAGCCTTTTTCAACTATTTGGCCTACACTGATTAGGTTTTTAGTGATAGTGGGTACATAGAGAACCTTACTCAGAATGTTTGTCCTGCCATTGGAAGCTTTGACATTACCAATCTTCTCCACATTGTGCTTCGTGTCATCCCCTGTTTGCACTTCATGTCTATGCTTTGGACTTTCCAAGTCAGATAGAAGAGCAATGTTGCCTGCAACATGATTCGAGCATCCTGAATCTATGTAGAACAAATGATCATCTTCTTTACCTTCTTTGTGGCTTAGGTTCATAAGAAGTAATGAGTCTTCATGTGGTTGATCTTCTGAATAATTGTTGTAGTCCCTTCTATTATAGCTTCTATTGTTGTTGTTGAAGTTGTGTCCACCTCTGCCTCTATTGCCGCCATATCCACCTCTTCCACTTCCTTTCTGGGTCTTCCCATTGAACCAGCAATTCTGAGTGGTGTGGTTGGTCTTATCGCATATGGCACAAGGTTGAACATTCTGACCTTTGGCTTTGTCTTGCTTTGATCCTTTCTTCTTCCCTTTCCACTTGCTCTTGCTTGCGAAGTTGGCTTCGGAAGTCTCTTCTTCGTCTTCTTCCTTCTTCTTGCCTTTCTACTTCTTATCCTTCTTATCTGCATATAGAGCACTAGTTGAATTACCATGATAAGAGTTACCTTCCTTTATGCTATTGTTGGCTTCTTGATTGAAGAGTTGTCCAAGAAAGATGTTGAAGTCTGAAGTCTGCACATCCATGATGAGATCATAGGCCGTCGTGAAGGATTGCCATTGCTTATCACTTCGAACGCCGTTGAGAATTTGCCTCATGATGACCTCTTCTTCAATCAGATCTCCAATGGATGCTAACTGATCCGCAACCTCTTTGACCTTGGTAACAAACTCTGTGATGGTTTGTTTAGGTGTCTTCTTCATTTGGTTGAACTCGTTCCAAAGATGATTCTTTCTTGCTTTGGTACTAGCAGAAAAGAAAGTCTCCAGGGCATCCCAAGTCTCTTGAGATGTCTTGCATCCTCTAATATGTGGTAATAGAAAGTCAGAGATAGAGTTTAGTATGTACGACCTTGCTTGAGCATCCCTTGCGCACCAAAGTGTGAGCTTATCTGTCTCCTCTTGTGTAGGTCCTCCTTTGGATCTTGGAATAGGCATAACTTCATCACCTGCTACAATTCCATAAAGATTTCTACCTTGCAAATAGGCCTCCATTCTGATTTGCCAAGCCGTGTAGTTGTGTCGGTCAAGCTTCTCGATCATTGAGGGAAAGCCGTCACCCATCTTGAACTAGCTCTGATACCACTGAAAGAACTTGGAGAAGCTTGTCGAAGGTAGAAAAGTGCGTTTTGAAGCGATGAAGTTTGGTCAAGCCAACCGGCACAAGACCAGCCCTTGAGCTTTTGGAGACTCAAATAGACCTTATAGGCATGCTATAAGTGCAAAGAAACACACTATGTACCTTGGAGCATCAAGGAGAATGAGTCGATACAAAACAGATAGGTTCGCGGGTCGACTAGCTCAAAAAACTTACTATCTATGGAAGAGACAATGAACTTCAAATGCCCATAGCGACCAGCGTGATTACAATTAGAAAAAATCCTTTTATGGGAGTGATAAACATAGGGTTGAGTGTATGGAACGCACAAAAGTATAAGGAATAAGCAAAATATGCTATAGGAATGAATGCGACATTCACCGGTGGTACTTCCTATTTTTCAGGAATACGTAGAGATTGACCCCGAGGCAGAAACACTAAGATTTCTCCAAATCTGCTGAACCAAATGCTTTGAACATTTACAGGCATAAACTAGACACTAATACCTTTATAATGAGTCCTCTTGCACTCAATTTGGAGCTCTGAGGAGAGAGCAGAAGCCTCTGCAAGATTACTGTTGGCGAAGAAGATGATGCAGAAAATTGAAGGAGCAAGACAATGATGGTCACAAGTGTATGTATATTGCTTCCATGTATTTTACAAGTGATTTCAACTCCTTATATAGCCTCTACGAGTGTTCCACGACTTTTACAACTTGAATTTGAATTCAAATGAAGGTGGGAATGGTTGTTGGAGGGAATCAATTCACTTCCCTACAATCTAGGAAAAGTGAAGATCTTGATTGATCTACTTTTAGGTGATTGATTGCTTGATTGAATGCAACTTTAACCACCAAAATTTCGTGGGATTTTGGCCCTATATTTGTACCTTTACATGTGTACAACTCAAGGCTTTTACAACGGTAAATGAGCCATCAAAATATTCTCAAAAAATACAATAAGTGAGCATATGAAAAAGAACTCTCCAACGGATATTCTTTCGACGCGATAGCCTTTGATGTAGATCAAATCCACCTCAAGCATAGTGTAAGCTTGATGTTCCAACATCATTTACGGTGCTATTTTTTGAAGTGTCGAGAATACCGTTTGTGCTTAAACCCAAATAAATTTGTATTCTTTGTATCTTGCGGCAAGTTGCTAGGGCACATTATCTCAAAATAGGGGATCCAAGTTGATCCAGATAAGGTGAAGGCAGTACTGGAGGCACCTGCTCCCAAGACACCCAAAGAAGTGATGCACTTCTTGTTGGAAGTGAGGTAGGCCCTAAGGCTCATGTCACAGGTCCATGGTTCCATAGGTCCAGTATATACAACATTAATACCAGCAATCTTCCATATTGACAAAACATGAACATACCACAACTTAATCATACAAATGATGAGACAAAGATAGAGAAAGAATAGACAACATGTGTAAGGTGTTACGTAAGCCATCGCTTACTCATAGTATCATATATACCAATGTTCAATGTACAATGTGGGAGCAAAACTCTCAACCACTCTATGTGATGAGAAATAGATGAATGAGTGAATGTACAATGTAACAAACATATTTAGATGTATGGGCAGTAATCTGAATATACATGAGATGTGTGACCTAATAGGTTATAGAAGAGTGAATATGAGTGACTGAATGAGGAAGGATCAGTCTGAAACTGATGGTCAACAAACCTACATCTTAACTTAGGCTATGGAAGACCCTAAGTTAGATACTTGTGTGAAAAGATCACATACTTATAAAGTAGCATAGAATGCTAACAAGTTTGCTGCCGGAAATCCTCAAACTCATGTGAACACACCTCAAACACCTCATAAAATATGCATAAAGCATATACGTACTGTTTCTCTTGTACCTATGCCGAATAGGACTCCTCCTGATATGAACGCCACAGCCTCCATAAACTTCAAGTAGTACCTGTGTGCATAAAGAGAATATGTACCTGAATACTTAACATAAGATGTGAATCTTATGTTAATCACCATCTAATGTCTTTGAAGTAGCCCGATATCTTCTTGTAGAAGACAATCTTCAACCTAATATCTTCCTGTAGAAGATAATCTTCAAAATCATGTAGATGGTCCCATCCAATGTCTTTGAAGTAGCCAGACATCTTCTTGTAGAAGATAATCTTCAACCTAACATCTTCTTGTAGAAGATGATCTTCAAATACATCATGTAGATGGGCGATCCTCACCATCAAGCTGCTAATAATCAAGTCTTCTTGCCATGAACAAGAGATGACCTCCTCTCCATGAGCTAGAGTGTGAGCACACCCTTCATCTTCTCCAAGAAGAATCACCAAGAAGAACTCCATGGCTGCTCCTCAACATGCTTCAAGTTAGCACCATGGCTGCCCCATGTGCTAGAAGAAACACCACCTCTACTGAGGTCCAAGCTCTAGAAAGCTTGTGTTGATCCTAGGTGAAGGATGAATATAATGAGCATGAGGCTCTTCTTATATAGTCTGCTTCTACTTTGAAAAGCTCATGAATAAAGCATCCCAAAAAGCACACGATCGCAATAATAAACAAACACGTTCGCGTTTTGTTCACGAATTGACCACCGTCCACGTTTGCTGTTGACTTGTGTAAAGCTGAAAAGCTTTTATTAAAAATTTCTCTTACGCTGCCACCGGCGGGGATCAAACCCACGCGCCTGGGATGGAAGGATGATTGTTTAACCATGATGCCCACGCGCTTTGTTGTTGGAGAATCTAGTAAAGAGCGCTATACATACTGTAGACTTCTGGACGAAGTGGACTAATTTGATCATGGATAATGTCCTATATGACATTGTATTCCAACAATCCCCCCTGCAATGTCATATTGGTACAATGTGAACTGAATCTGCAAACAATATAATCTGCAAATTACCACAAGCTTCAAGCTTGTACTCCCGTACTTCAGAACTGACCTTCAAAACTGAATTTGACTTTCTTCAAAAATCTTGAACTTGCTGAATATGAACCATAATACCTGAGAAAATATGCAAACTAAATATCCAATAGTGTACACATCAAGCAATCACTGCTTGACAACAAATATAGCATGAACTGTCTCCGAACTTGCTATCTCTTGTCTTCAAAAACCTAAAAACATACACTAGGATCCACATATTTGCATTTACCTTCCAAAAGGATTTCTCAACGTACTTCTGCTGTGTCATGTAAATACACTAAAGATCAAGAACTGAATCCTGGAACCTGTGACTGTCAACTCACAACGTAGTGTATTATGAACACTGCTGGTTCATCTCTGACTGTACTCAAGTCATGTCAACTCATCTCAATTGAAATCAACTGAAATATGAGTCAAAAAAACTATGATGTCATCATTTCTTCATCCTTTAAATCCTTCATACCTTCTTTCCTTCAGAACCTGGTATAAACATATATGTGCGCACTTCTGAAATATACCTTTCTGAAATATCAAGTTTCTCTTTAATAGAACTCTGGAACCTTCTCCTGAACAGGAACATCCTAACAGGAACTTTCTCCAAACATTCTTTTTCTTCCTTCTTCTTTCAAAGCTGGAATATAAAGAGAACCTGACAAAGGAAATGTAGGAATACCTGAAATAGGAATACCTGTAGGTATGACTCTGCATTCTTTTACATATGGCTGAAAATAAGTCTTCATGTTTCATCACCCCCTTGGATGATTTAACAATAGTATCAAGTATTCTTCAAATATATCAGACTTTATGAAATGTGGAACGTCTCCCTTCATAAATCTGATGTTCAGTGATCAATACCTGTATCTGAAACAAAATCTCTGAACCCTTTTTATTAGCATTGTGCACATGCCAATAGCTTTCCCTATCATTCCTCAGCTTTCCAAATTGTAGAATAAGGTTAGATGAACCTAACATAACAAAACCTTGCTGAAAGCTTTATAGGATTCATAACCTTCTGTAACATAACAAGTATCTTCTATCTCTTTGCAACACAAATCTGATAGAACCTGAATCTTTGACTTACTTCTTCCAATGTTAAGAATCTTTACAAACAAAGGATAGACAACTGAATCATAAATACTCAAGATCATATAAGATCTATTTAAGATCAATGATCTCTCGTGTGTAGAATCTGCTATCATCAAACCTTCATGATTGAATGTTTGATTTACTTCCTGAATGTCTCCAAGTGTCCATGCTTCTCAAAAAGTTGTAAAACTTTTCTTCAAACAAATCCTTCAAGGAATCTGCAACTCCTACTTGAAATATAAGTGGAAAAACTTCTCACCTTGAGAACTCCAAAAGCTGCAAGTTGATACTTCATAACTTTCATATTTTACCCGGGTGAAATGTGATAGTACCTGCTTGATTTTCTTTTGGCTAACTCCACTTTTCAATCAAGTTATAGGATATGATGGAACACCTTTTTGAATACAAACATGTATCCAAAAGTCTAGACAATCATAAAAAGTAGATTCTTCAACTGACTGGTACATCAACAAGTCTGAATTTTCTGAAGTTTTCTGAAAGTACTGAATATGAGGTAACCTTTTCCAAACATAAAACCTCAACCCAAGTCTTCAACATCTGCTACAAAAAACTCTTTTACCTCAAGAGTTAGATAAAGAAGAAATATACTTCTCTGTAACTTGTCATATACCAAGTAGCTCTGTATTGACACTCCAAGAATTCTTTGAGGGAACATATAAGCTGCATGCTTAAAAGCTTCATAACTCATATACATATGAGTCAAAACATATATCTACTGCTTTTCTTTCTCTCAATGCAATTCTTTGTCAAATCTACTAAATCATGACCAAGTGTAATGCAAAACAAGAAACTGCTTCTTCTTTAAACAAGATGTTCTCGTAGACTTGTCTTTGGATGTAGAGGATAATATAGGAAAAGTATATGGAAAATATATGAGAAAAGGAAGCCTTACTTTTCTTTTGGAAATGATGGACTTTCTTCTTCTGCATCTTTCTTCCACCTGATGATGATGTCAACATCTTCAAACTTCTCTTCCATACCTTTTGTTCTCTTCATCTTGAAGTAGCAAACACTCTTGACTTCTTCAAATGAACTTTTCTCTTCCTCTAATGATAAGAGTAAGAGATAAAACAAACATGGTATATAAATGGAAGTGAATATAGAATCATGTTTTATCATCTCCTCATATCTCTCAATCAAAATTCTGCTTCAAATGTCTGAGATGACTAAATTCACCAATCTTTTGTCTGAATGATGAATTACCCTTCTAGAGTTACCTTCTCTAGATACATTTGTACCTTGATATCCAACCAACTTACAACAGAAAATTGGCTAAAAACAAAACTCATCTCATCTCTGCACTTGTCTTCTTAGATGAAATTTCTTGCCATGAAAGAGATCTTTCAAAACTCTCTAGAAAAACCTCTAGATACCTGTTTTGATGTAGCCTTTAACTTTCAAAAGATGAAAGTGTATAAAAGCATTCCTTGAATTTCTTCAAATCTCTTCATAACTGCTCTTCTAAGATATGACCTGCAAATGATAATCTGATAGTAGAAACTGATACCTGTGATTTGATGTTGATCTGATTTCTTCATTTTCTCTAAACCATTGTTCTTCCTTGAATTTGAAGTAGTCTTCTCTTCATCAAGTCTGGGTCTTCAAACAATACTTTTGTAAAGTATTTGCATACTCTTCCAAAAATATTCGGCTGCTAACAGATCATCAACTTCATACTCCACACTGTTGAATACACATGTAACTGAATTGTCTAATTCTCAAGTCTCTACTCATCTAGATTAAGTGTGTATGTCAAATGTCAAATGTTAGAAGATGCTTTCAAATCATATGTTGTAAATCTGGAATTCTAGGAACCTGAGATATGAATGAGCCTTAATGAATTGACGCCAAAGATCTAAAGTTCTGAAACCAAAACCTTAGTGCTCTGATACCAAATCCCTAAAGCTCTGATACCAAATGTTGGAAGTGAGGTAGGCCCTTAGGCTCATGTCACAGGTCCCTGGTTCCATAGGTCCAGTATATACAACATTAATACCAGCAATCTTCCATATTGACAAAACATGAACATACCACAACTTAATCATACAAATGATGAGACAAAGATAGAGAAAGAATAGACAACATGTGTAAGGTGTTACGTAAGCCATCGCTTACTCATAGTATCATATATACCAATGTTCAATGTACAATGTGGGAGCAAAACTCTCAACCACTCTATGTGATGAGAAATAGATGAATGAGTGAATGTACAATGTAACAAACATATTCAGATGTATGGGCAGTAATCTGAATATACATGAGATGTGTGACCTAATAGGTTATAGAAGAGTGAATATGAGTGACTGAATGAGGAAGGATCAGTGTGAAACTGATGGTCAACAAACCTACATCTTAACTTAGGCTATGGAAGACCCTAAGTTAGATACTTGTGTGAAAAGATCACATACTTATAAAGTAGCATAGAATGCTAACAAGTTTGCTGCCGGAAATCCTCAAACTCATGTGAACACACCTTCTCAAACACCTCATAAAATATGCATAAAGCATATACGTACTGTTTCTCTTGTACCTATGCCGAATAGGACTCCTCCTGATATGAACGCCACAGCCTCCATAAACTTCAAGTAGTACCTGTGTGCATAAAGAGAATATGTACCTGAATACTTAACATAAGATGTGAATCTTATGTTAATCACCATCTAATGTCTTTGAAGTAGCCGGATATCTTCTTGTAGAAGACAATCTTCAACCTAATATCTTCCTGTAGAGGATAATCTTCAAAATCATGTAGATGGTCCCATCCAATGTCTTTGAAGTAGCCAGACATCTTCTTGTAGAAGATAATCTTCAACCTAACATCTTCTTGTAGAAGATGATCTTCAAATACATCATGTAGATGGGCGATCCTCACCATCAAGCTGCTAATAATCAAGTCTTCTTGCCATGAACAAGAGATGACCTCCTCTCCATGAGCTAGAGTGTGAGCACACCCTTCATCTTCTCCAAGAAGAATCACCAAGAAGAACTCCATGGCTGCTCCTCAACATGCTTCAAGTTAGCACCATGGCTGCCCCATGTGCTAGAAGAAACACCACCTCTACTGAGGTCCAAGCTCTAGAACGCTTGTGTTGATCCTAGGTGAAGGATGAATATAATGAGCATGAGGCTCTTCTTATATAGTCTGCTTCTACTTTGAAAAGCTCATGAATAAAGCATCCCAAAAAGCACACGATCGCAATAATAAACAAATGCGTTCGCATTTTGTTCACGAATTGACCACCGTCCACGTTCGCTGTTGACTTGTGTAAAGCTGAAAAGCTTTTATTAAAAATTTCACTTACGCTGCCGCCGGCGGGGATCAAACCCACGCGCCTGGGATGGAAGGATGATTGTTTAACCATGATGCCCACGCGCTTTGTTGTTGGAGAATCTAGTAAAGAGCGCTATACATACTGTAGACTTCTGGACGAAGTGGACTAATTTGATCATGGATAATGTCCTATATGACATTGTATTCCAACAATCCCCCCTGCAATGTCATATTGGTACAATCTGAACTGAATCTGCAAACTATATAAATCTGCAAATTACCACAAGCTTCAAGCTTGTACTCCCGTACTTCAGAACTGACCTTCAAAACTGAATTTGACTTTCTTCAAAAATCTTGAACTTGCTGAATATGAACCATAATACCTGAGAAAATATGCAAACTAAATATCCAATAGTGTACACATCAAGCAATCACTGCTTGACAACAAATATAGCATGAACTGTCTCCGAACTTGCTATCTCTTGTCTTCAAAAACCTGAAAACATACACTAGGATCCACATATTTGCATTTACCTTCCAAAAGGATTTCTCAACGTACTTCTGCTGTGTCATGTAAATACACTAAAGATCAAGAACTGAATCCTGGAACCTGTGACTGTCAACTCACAACGTAGTGTATTATGAACACTGCTGGTTCATCTCTGATTGTACTCAAGTCATGTCAACTCATCTCAATTGAAATCAACTGAAATATGAGTCAAAAAAACTATGATGTCATCATTTCTTCATCCTTTAAATCCTTCATACCTTCTTTCCTTCAGAACCTGGTATAAACATATATGTGCGCACTTCTGAAATATACCTTTCTGAAATATCAAGTTTCTCTTTAATAGAACTCTGGAACCTTCTCCTGAACAGGAACACCCTAACAGGAACTTTCTCCAAACATTCTTTTTCTTCCTTCTTCTTTCAAAGCTAGAATATAAAGAGAACCTGACAAAGGAAATGTAGGAATACCTGAAATAGGAATACCTGTAGGTATGACTCTGCATTCTGTTACATATGGCTGAAAATAAGTCTTCATGTTTCATCACCCCCCTGGATGATTTAACAATAGTATCCAGTATTCTTCAAATATATCAGACTTTATGAAATGTGGAACGTCTTCCTTCATAAATCTGATGTTCAGTGATCAATACCTGTATCTGAAACAAAATCTATGAACCCTTTTTATTAGCATTGTGCACATGCCAATAGCTTTCCCTATCATTCCTCAGCTTTCCAAATTGTAGAATAAGGTTAGATGAACCTAACATAACAAAACCTTGCTGAAAGCTTTATAGGATTCATAACCTTCTGTAACATAACAAGTATCTTCTATCTCTTTGCAACACAAATCTGATAGAACCTGAATCTTTGACTTACTTCTTCCAATGTTAAGAATCTTTACAAACAAAGGATAGACAACTGAATCATAAATACTCAAGATCATATAAGATCTATTTAAGATCAATGATCTCTCCTGTGTAGAATCTGCTATCATCAAACCTTCATGACTGAATGTTTGATTTACTTCCTGAATGTCTCCAAGTGTCCATGCTTCTCAAAAAGTTGTAAAACTTTTCTTCAAACAAATCCTTCAAGGAATCTGCAACTCCTACTTGAAATATAAGTGGAAAAACTTCTCACCTTGAGAACTCCAAAAGCTGCAAGTTGATACTTCATAACTTTCATATTTTACCCGGGTGAAATGTGATAGTACCTGCTTGATTTTCTTTTGGCTAACTCCACTTTTCAATCAAGTTATAGGATATGATGGAACACCTTTTTGAATACAAACATGTATCCAAAAGTCTAGACAATCATAAAAAGTAGATTCTTCAACTGACTGGTACATCAACAAGTCTGAATTTTCTGAAGTTTTCTGAAAGTACTGAATATGAGGTAACCTTTTCCAAACATAAAACCTCAACCCAAGTCTTCAACATCTGCTACAAAAAACTCTTTTACCTCAAGAGTTAGATAAAGAAGAAATATACTTCTCTGCAACTTGTCATATACCAAGTAGCTCTGTATTGACACTCCAAGAATTCTTTGAGGGAACATATAAGCTGCATGCTTAAAAGCTTCATAACTCATATACATATGAGTCAAAACATATATCTGCTGCTTTTCTTTCTCTCAATGCAATTCTTTGTCAAATCTACTAAATCATGACCAAGTGTAATGCAAAACAAGAAACTGCTTCTTCTTTAAACAAGATGTTCTCGTAGACTTGTCTTTGGATGTAGAGGATAATATAGGAAAAGTATATGGAAAATATATGAGAAAAGGAAGCCTTACTTTTCTTTTGGAAATGATGGACTTTCTTCTTCTGCATCTTTCTTCCACCTGATGATGATGTCAACATCTTCAAACTTCTCTTCCATACCTTTTGTTCTCTTCATCTTGAAGTAGCAAACACTCTTGACTTCTTCAAATGAACTTTTCTCTTCCTCTAATGATAAGAGTAAGAGATAAAACAAACATGGTATATAAATGGAAGTGAATATAGAATCATGTTTTATCATCTCCTCATATCTCTCAATCAAAATTCTGCTTCAAATGTCTGAGATGACTAAATTCACCAATCTTTTGTCTGAATGATAAATTACCCTTCTAGAGTTACCTTCTCTAGATACATTTTTACCTTGATATCCAATCAACTTACAACAGAAAATTGGCTGAAAACAAAACTCATCTCATCTTTGCACTTGTCTTCTTAGATGAAATTTCTTGCCATGAAAGAGATCTTTCAAAACTCTCTAGAAAAACCTCTAGATACCTGTTTTGATGTAGCCTTTAACTTTCAAAAGATGAAAGTGTATAAAAGCATTCCTTGAATTTCTTCAAATCTCTTCATAACTGCTCTTCTAAGATATGACCTGCAAATGATAATCTGATAGTAGAAACTGATACCTGTGATTTGATGTTGATGTGATTTCTTCATTTTCTCTAAACCATTGTTCTTCCTTGAATTTGAAGTAGTCTTCTCTTCATCAAGTCTGGGTCTTCAAACAATACTTTTGTAAAGTATTTGCATACTCTTCCAAAAATATTCGGCTGCTAACAGATCATCAACTTCATACTCCACACTGTTGAATACACATGTAACTGAATTGTCTAATTCTCAAATCTCTACTCATCTAGATTAAGTGTGTATGTCAAATGTCAAATGTTAGAAGATGCTTTCAAATCATATGTTGTAAATCTGGAATTCTAGAAACCTGAGATATGAATGAGCCTTAATGAATTGATGCCAAAGATCTAAAGTTCTGAAACCAAAACCTTAGTGCTCTGATACCAAATCCCTAAAGCTCTGATACCAAATGTTGGAAGTGAGGTAGGCCCTTAGGCTCATGTCACAGGTCCCTGGTTCCATAGGTCCAGTATATACAACATTAATACCAGCAATCTTCCATATTGACAAAACATGAACATACCACAACTTAATCATACAAATGATGAGACAAAGATAGAGAAAGAATAGACAACATGTGTAAGGTGTTACGTAAGCCATCGCTTACTCATAGTATCATATATACCAATGTTCAATGTACAATGTGGGAGCAAAACTCTCAACCACTCTATGTGATGAGAAATAGATGAATGAGTGAATGTACAATGTAACAAACATATTCAGATGTATGGGTAGAAATCTGAATATACATGAGATGTGTGACCTAATAGGTTATAGAAGAGTGAATATGAGTGACTGAATGAGGAAGGATCAGTGTGAAACTGATGGTCAACAAACCTACATCTTAACTTAGGCTATGGAAGACCCTAAGTTAGATACTTGTGTGAAAAGATCACATACTTATAAAGTAGCATAGAATGCTAACAAGTTTGCTGCCGGAAATCCTCAAACTCATGTGAACACACCTTCTCAAACACCTCATAAAATATGCATAAAGCATATACGTACTGTTTCTCTTGTACCTATGCCGAATAGGACTCCTCCTGATATGAACGCCACAGCCTCCATAAACTTCAAGTAGTACCTGTGTGCATAAACAGAATATGTACCTGAATACTTAACATAAGATGTGAATCTTATGTTAACCACCATCTAATGTCTTTGAAGTAGCCGGATATCTTCTTGTAGAAGACAATCTTCAACCTAATATCTTCCTGTAGAAGATAATCTTCAAAATCATGTAGATGGTCCCATCCAATGTCTTTGAAGTAGCCAGACATCTTCTTGTAGAAGATAATCTTCAACCTAACATCTTCTTGTAGAAGATGATCTTCAAATACATCATGTAGATGGGCGATCCTCACCATCAAGCTGCTAATAATCAAGTCTTCTTGCCATGAACAAGAGATGACCTCCTCTCCATGAGCTAGAGTGTGAGCACACCCTTCATCTTCTCCAAGAAGAATCACCAAGAAGAACTCCATGGCTGCTCCTCAACATGCTTCAAGTTAGCACCATGGCTGCCCCATGTGCTAGAAGAAACACCACCTCTACTGAGGTCCAAGCTCTAGAAAGCTTGTGTTGATCCTAGGTGAAGGATGAATACAATGAGCATGAGGCTCTTCTTATATAGTCTGCTTCTACTTTGAAAAGCTCATGAATAAAGCATCCCAAAAAGCACACGATCGCAATAATAAACAAACGCGTTCGCGTTTTGTTCACGAATTGACCACCATCCACGTTCGCTGTTGACTTGTGTAAAGCTGAAAAGCTTTTATTAAAAATTTCTCTTACGCTGCCGCCGGCGGGGATCGAACCCACGCGCCTGGGATGGAAGGATGATTGTTTAACCATGATGCCCACGCGCTTTGTTGTTGGAGAATCTAGTAAAGAGCGCTATACATACTGTAGACTTCTGGACGAAGTGGACTAATTTGATCATGGATAATGTCCTATATGACATTGTATTCCAACAATCCCCCCTACAATGTCATATTGGTACAATCTGAACTGAATCTGCAAACTATATAATCTGCAAATTACCACAAGCTTCAAGCTTGTACTCCCGTACTTCAGAACTGACCTTCAAAACTGAATTTGACTTTCTTTAAAAATCTTGAACTTGCTGAATATGAACCATAATACCTGAGAAAATATGCAAACTAGATATCCAATAGTGTACACATCAAGCAATCACTGCTTGACAACAAATATAGCATGAACTGTCTCCGAACTTGCTATCTCTTGTCTTCAAAAACCTGAAAACATACACTAGGATCCACATATTTGCATTTACCTTCCAAAAGGATTTCTCAACGTACTTCTGCTGTGTCATGTAAATACACCAAAGATCAAGAACTGAATCCTGGAACCTGTGACTGTCAACTCACAACGTAGTGTATTATGAACACTGCTGGTTCATCTCTGACTGTACTCAAGTCATGTCAACTCATCTCAATTGAAATCAACTGAAATATGAGTCAAAAAAACTATGATGTCATCATTTCTTCATCCTTTAAATCCTTCATACCTTCTTTCCTTCAGAACCTGGTATAAACATATATGTGCACACTTCAGAAATATACCTTTCTGAAATATCAAGTTTCTCTTTAATAGAACTCTGGAACCTTCTCCTGAACAGGAACATCCTAACAGGAACTTTCTCCAAACATTCTTTTTCTTCCTTCTTCTTTCAAAGGTGGAATATAAAGAGAACCTGACAAAGGAAATGTAGGAATACCTGAAATAGGAATACCTGTAGGTATGACTCTGCATTCTTTTACATATGGCTGAAAATAAGTCTTCATGTTTCATCACCCCCCTGGATGATTTAACAATAGTATCCAGTATTCTTCAAATATATCAGACTTTATGAAATGTGGAACGTCTTCCTTCATAAATCTGATGTTCAGTGATCAATACCTGTATCTGAAACAAAATCTCTCAACCCTTTTTATTAGCATTGTGCACATGCCAATAGCTTTCCCTATCATTCCTCAGCTTTGCAAATTGTAGAATAAGGTTAGATGAACCTAACATAACAAAACCTTGCTGAAAGCTTTATAGGATTCATAACCTTCTGTAACATAACAAGTATCTTCTATCTCTTTGCAACACAAATCTGATAGAACCTGAATCTTTGACTTACTTCTTCCAATGTTAAGAATCTTTACAAACAAAGGATAGACAACTGAATCATAAATACTCAAGATCATATAAGATCTATTTAAGATCAATGATCTCTCCTGTGTAGAATCTGCTATCATCAAACCTTCATGACTGAATGTTTGATTTACTTCCTGAATGTCTCCAAGTGTCCATGCTTCTCAAAAAGTTGTAAAACTTTTCTTCAAACAAATCCTTCAAGGAATCTGCAACTCCTACTTGAAATATAAGTGGAAAAACTTCTCACCTTGAGAACTCCAAAAGCTGCAAGTTGATACTTCATAACTTTCATATTTTACCCGGGTGAAATGTGATAGTACCTGCTTGATTTTCTTTTGGCTAACTCCACTTTTCAATCAAGTTATAGGATATGATGGAACACCTTTTTGAATACAAACATGTATCCAAAAGTCTAGACAATCATAAAAAGTAGATTCTTCAACTGACTGGTACATCAACAAGTCTGAATTTTCTGAAGTTTTCTGAAAGTACTGAATATGAGGTAACCTTTTCCAAACATAAAACCTCAACCCAAGTCTTCAACATCTGCTACAAAAAACTCTTTTACCTCAAGAGTTAGATAAAGAAGAAATATACTTCTCTGCAACTTGTCATATACCAAGTAGCTCTGTATTGACACTCCAAGAATTCTTTGAGGGAACATATAAGCTGCATGCTTAAAAGCTTCATAACTCATATACATATGAGTCAAAACATATATCTGCTGCTTTTCTTTCTCTCAATGCAATTCTTTGTCAAATCTACTAAATCATGACCAAGTGTAATGCAAAACAAGAAACTGCTTCTTCTTTAAACAAGATGTTCTCGTAGACTTGTCTTTGGATGTAGAGGATAATATAGGAAAAGTATATGGAAAATATATGACAAAAGGAAGCCTTACTTTTCTTTTGGAAATGATGGACTTTCTTCTTCTGCATCTTTCTTCCACCTGATGATGATGTCAACATCTTCAAACTTCTCTTCCATACCTTTTGTTCTCTTCATCTTGAAGTAGCAAACACTCTTGACTTCTTCAAATGAACTTTTCTCTTCCTCTAATGATAAGAGTAAGAGATAAAACAAACATGGTATATAAATGGAAGTGAATATAGAATCATGTTTTATCATCTCCTCATATCTCTGAATCAAAATTCTGCTTCAAATGTCTGAGATGACTAAATTCACCAATCTTTTGTCTGAATGATGAATTACCCTTCTAGAGTTACCTTCTCTAGATACATTTGTACCTTGATATCCAACCAACTTACAACAGAAAATTGGCTGAAAACAAAACTCATCTCATCTCTGCACTTGTCTTCTTAGATGAAATTTCTTGCCATGAAAGAGATCTTTCAAAACTCTCTAGAAAAACCTCTAGATACCTGTTTTGATGTAGCCTTTAACTTTCAAAAGATGAAAGTGTATAAAAGCATTCCTTGAATTTCTTCAAATCTCTTCATAACTGCTCTTCTAAGATATGACCTGCAAATGATAATCTGATAGTAGAAACTGATACCTGTGATTTGATGTTGATCTGATTTCTTCATTTTCTCTAAACCATTGTTCTTCCTTGAATTTGAAGTAGTCTTCTCTTCATCAAGTCTGGGTCTTCAAACAATACTTTTGTAAAGTATTTGCATACTCTTCCAAAAATATTCGGCTGCTAACAGATCATCAACTTCATACTCCACACTGTTGAATACACATGTAACTGAATTGTCTAATTCTCAAATCTCTACTCATCTAGATTAAGTGTGTATGTCAAATGTCAAATGTTAGAAGATGCTTTCAAATCATATGTTGTAAATCTGGAATTCTAGGAACCTGAGATATGAATGAGCCTTAATGAATTGATGCCAAAGATCTAAAGTTCTGAAACCAAAACCTTAGTGCTCTGATACCAAATCCCTAAAGCTCTGATACCAAATGTTGGAAGTGAGGTAGGCCCTTAGGCTCATGTCACAGGTCCCTGGTTCCATAGGTCCAGTATATACAACATTAATACCAGCAATCTTCCATATTGACAAAACATGAACATACCACAACTTAATCACACAAATGATGAGACAAAGATAGAGAAAGAATAGACAACATGTGTAAGGTGTTACGTAAGCCATCGCTTACTCATAGTATCATATATACCAATGTTCAATGTACAATGTGGGAGCAAAACTCTCAACCACTCTATGTGATGAGAAATAGATGAATGAGTGAATGTACAATGTAACAAACATATTCAGATGTATGGGCAGTAATCTGAATATACATGAGATGTGTGACCTAATAGGTTATAGAAGAGTGAATATGAGTGACTGAATGAGGAAGGATCAGTGTGAAACTGATGGTCAACAAACCTACATCTTAACTTAGGCTATGGAAGACCCTAAGTTAGATACTTGTGTGAAAAGATCACATACTTATAAAGTAGCATAGAATGCTAACAAGTTTGCTGCCGGAAATCCTCAAACTCATGTGAACACACCTTCTCAAACACCTCATAAAATATGCATAAAGCATATACGTACTGTTTCTCTTGTACCTATGCCGAATAGGACTCCTCCTGATATGAACGCCATAGCCTCCATAAACTTCAAGTAGTACCTGTGTGCATAAAGAGAATTTGTACCTGAATACTTAACATAAGATGTGAATCTTATGTTAATCACCATCTAATGTCTTTGAAGTAGCCCGATATCTTCTTGTAGAAGACAATCTTCAACCTAATATCTTCCTGTAGAAGATAATCTTCAAAATCATGTAGATGGTCCCATCCAATGTCTTTGAAGTAGCCAGACATCTTCTTGTAGAAGATAATCTTCAACCTAACATCTTCTTGTAGAAGATGATCTTCAAATACATCATGTAGATGGGCGATCCTCACCATCAAGCTGCTAATAATCAAGTCTTCTTGCCATGAACAAGAGATGACCTCCTCTCCATGAGCTAGAGTGTGAGCACACCCTTCATCTTCTCCAAGAAGAATCACCAAGAAGAACTCCATGGCTGCTCCTCAACATGCTTCAAGTTAGCACCATGGCTGCCCCATGTGCTAGAAGAAACACCACCTCTACTGAGGTCCAAGCTCTAGAAAGCTTGTGTTGATCCTAGGTGAAGGATGAATACAATGAGCATGAGGCTATTCTTATATAGTCTCCTTCTACTTTGAAAAGCTCATGAATAAAGCATCCCAAAAAGCACACGATCGCAATAATAAACAAACGCGTTCGCGTTTTGTTCACGAATTGACCACCGTCCACGTTCGCTGTTGACTTGTGTAAAGCTGAAAAGCTTTTATTAAAAATTTCTCTTACGCTGCCGCCGGCGGGGATCGAACCCGCGGGCCTGGGATGGAAGGATGATTGTTTAACCATGATGCCCACACGCTTTGTTGTTGGAGAATCTAGTAAAGAGCGCTATACATATTGTAGACTTCTGGACGAAGTGGACTAATTTGATCATGGATAATGTCCTATATGACATTGTATTCCAACAATCCCCCCTGCAATGTCATATTGGTACAATCTGAACTGAATCTGCAAACTATATAATCTGCAAATTACCACAAGCTTCAAGCTTGTACTCCCGTACTTCAGAACTGACCTTCAAAACTGAATTTGACTTTCTTCAAAAATCTTGAACTTGCTGAATATGAACCATAATACCTGAGAAAATATGCAAACTAGATATCCAATAGTGTACACATCAAGCAATCACTGCTTGACAACAAATATAGCATGAACTGTCTCCGAACTTGCTATCTCTTGTCTTCAAAAACCTGAAAACATACACTAGGATCCACATATTTGCATTTACCTTCCAAAAGGATTTCTCAACGTACTTCTGCTGTGTCATGTAAATACACTAAAGATCAAGAACTGAATCCTGGAACCTGTGATTGTCAACTCACAACGTAGTGTATTATGAACACTGCTGGTTCATCTCTGACTGTACTCAAGTCATGTCAACTCATCTCAATTGAAATCAACTGAAATATGAGTCAAAAAAACTATGATGTCATCATTTCTTCATCCTTTAAATCCTTCATACCTTCTTTCCTTCAGAACCTGGTATAAACATATATGTGCGCACTTCTGAAATATACCTTTCTGAAATATCAAGTTTCTCTTTAATAGAACTTTGGAACCTTCTCCTGAACAGGAACATCCTAACAGGAACTTTCTCCAAACATTCTTTTTCTTCCTTCTTCTTTCAAAGGTGGAATATAAAGAGAACCTGACAAAGGAAATGTAGGAATACCTGAAATAGGAATACCTGTAGGTATGACTCTGCATTCTTTTACATATGGCTGAAAATAAGTCTTCATGTTTCATCACCCCCCTGGATGATTTAACAATAGTATCCAGTATTCTTCAAATATATCAGACTTTATGAAATGTGGAACGTCTTCCTTCATAAATCTGATGTTCAGTGATCAATACCTGTATCTGAAACATAATCTCTGAACCCTTTTTATTAGCATTGTGCACATGCCAATAGCTTTCCCTATCATTCCTCAGCTTTCCAAATTGTAGAATAAGGTTAGATGAACCTAACATAACAAAACCTTGCTGAAAGCTTTATAGGATTCATAACCTTCTGTAACATAACAAGTATCTTCTATCTCTTTGCAACACAAATCTGATAGAACCTGAATCTTTGACTTACTTCTTCCAATGTTAAGAATCTTTACAAACAAAGGATAGACAACTGAATCATAAATACTCAAGATCATATAAGATCTATTTAAGATCAATGATCTCTCCTGTGTAGAATCTGCTATCATCAAACCTTCATGACTGAATGTTTGATTTACTTCCTGAATGTCTCCAAGTGTCCATGCTTCTCAAAAAGTTGTAAAACTTTTCTTCAAACAAATCCTTCAAGGAATCTGCAAGTCCTACTTGAAATATAAGTGGAAAAACTTCTCACCTTGAGAACTCCAAAAGCTGCAAGTTGATACTTCATAACTTTCATATTTTACCCGGGTGAAATGTGATAGTACCTGCTTGATTTTCTTTTGGCTAACTCCACTTTTCAATCAAGTTATAGGATATGATGGAACACCTTTTTGAATACAAACATGTATCCAAAAGTCTAGACAATCATAAAAAGTAGATTCTTCAACTGACTGGTACATCAACAAGTCTGAATTTTCTGAAGTTTTCTGAAAGTACTGAATATGAGGTAACCTTTTCCAAACATAAAACCTCAACCCAAGTCTTCAACATCTGCTACAAAAAACTCTTTTACCTCAAGAGTTAGATAAAGAAGAAATATACTTCTCTGCAACTTGTCATATACCAAGTAGCTCTGTATTGACACTCCAAGAATTCTTTGAGGGAACATATAAGCTGCATGCTTAAAAGCTTCATAACTCATATACATATGAGTCAAAACATATATCTGCTGCTTTTCTTTCTCTCAATGCAATTCTTTGTCAAATCTACTAAATCATGACCAAGTGTAATGCAAAACAATAAACTGCTTCTTCTTTAAACAAGATGTTCTCGTAGACTTGTCTTTGGATGTAGAGGATAATATAGGAAAAGTATATGGAAAATATATGAGAAAAGGAAGCCTTACTTTTCTTTTGGAAATGATGGACTTTCTTCTTCTGCATCTTTCTTCCACCTGATGATGATGTCAACATCTTCAAACTTATCTTCCATACCTTTTGTTCTCTTCATCTTGAAGTAGCAAACACTCTTGACTTCTTCAAATGAACTTTTCTCTTCCTCTAATGATAAGAGTAAGAGATAAAACAAACATGGTATATAAATGGAAGTGAATATAGAATCATGTTTTATCATCTCCTCATATCTCTGAATCAAAATTCTGCTTCAAATGTCTGAGATGACTAAATTCACCAATCTTTTGTCTGAATGATGAATTACCCTTCTAGAGTTACCTTCTCTAGATACATTTGTACCTTGATATCCAACCAACTTACAACAGAAAATTGGCTGAAAACAAAACTCATCTCATCTCTGCACTTGTCTTCTTAGATGAAATTTCTTGCCATGAAAGAGATCTTTCAAAACTCTCTAGAAAAACCTCTAGATACCTGTTTTGATGTAGCCTTTAACTTTCAAAAGATGAAAGTGTATAAAAGCATTCCTTGAATTTCTTCAAATCTCTTCATAACTGCTCTTCTAAGATATGACCTGCAAATGATAATCTGATAGTAGAAACTGATACCTGTGATTTGATGTTGATCTGATTTCTTCATTTTCTCTAAACCTTTGTTCTTCCTTGAATTTGAAGTAGTCTTCTCTTCATCAAGTCTGGGTCTTCAAACAATACTTTTGTAAAGTATTTGCATACTCTTCCAAAAATATTCGGCTGCTAACAGATCATCAACTTCATACTCCACACTGTTGAATACACATGTAACTGAATTGTCTAATATTCAAATCTCTACTCATCTAGATTAAGTGTGTATGTCAAATGTCAAATGTTAGAAGATGCTTTCAAATCATATGTTGTAAATCTGGAATTCTAGGAACCTGAGATATGAATGAGCCTTAATGAATTGATGCCAAAGATCTAAAGTTCTGAAACCAAAACCTTAGTGCTCTGATACCAAATCCCTAAAGCTCTGATACCAAATGTTGGAAGTGAGGTAGGCCCTTAGGCTCATGTCACAGGTCCCTGGTTCCATAGGTCCAGTATATACAACATTAATACCAGCAATCTTCCATATTGACAAAACATGAACATACCACAACTTAATCACACAAATGATGAGACAAAGATAGAGAAAGAATAGACAACATGTGTAAGGTGTTACGTAAGCCATCGCTTACTCATAGTATCATATATACCAATGTTCAATGTACAATGTGGGAGCAAAACTCTCAACCACTCTATGTGATGAGAAATAGATGAATGAGTGAATGTACAATGTAACAAACATATTCAGATGTATGGGCAGTAATCTGAATATACATGAGATGTGTGACCTAATAGGTTATAGAAGAGTGAATATGAGTGACTGAATGAGGAAGGATCAGTGTGAAACTGATGGTCAACAAACCTACATCTTAACTTAGGCTATGGAAGACCCTAAGTTAGATACTTGTGTGAAAAGATCACATACTTATAAAGTAGCATAGAATGCTAACAAGTTTGCTGCCGGAAATCCTCAAACTCATGTGAACACACCTTCTCAAACACCTCATAAAATATGCATAAAGCATATACGTACTGTTTCTCTTGTACCTATGCCGAATAGGACTCCTCCTGATATGAACGCCACAGCCTCCATAAACTTCAAGTAGTACCTGTGTGCATAAAGAGAATATGTACCTGAATACTTAACATAAGATGTGAATCTTATGTTAATCACCATCTAATGTCTTTGAAGTAGCCGGATATCTTCTTGTAGAAGACAATCTTCAACCTAATATCTTCCTGTAGAAGATAATCTTCAAAATCATGTAGATGGTCCCATCCAATGTCTTTGAAGTAGCCAGACATCTTCTTGTAGAAGATAATCTTCAACCTAACATCTTCTTGTAGAAGATGATCTTCAAATACATCATGTAGATGGGCGATCCTCACCATCAAGCTGCTAATAATCAAGTCTTCTTGCCATGAACAAGAGATGACCTCCTCTCCATGAGCTAGAGTGTGAGCACACCCTTCATCTTCTCCAAGAAGAATCACCAAGAAGAACTCCATGGCTGCTCCTCAACATGCTTCAAGTTAGCACCATGGCTGCCCCATGTGCTAGAAGAAACACCACCTCTACTGAGGTCCAAGCTCTAGAAAGCTTGTGTTGATCCTAGGTGAAGGATGAATACAATGAGCATGAGGCTCTTCTTATATAGTCTGCTTCTACTTTGAAAAGCTCATGAATAAAGCATCCCAAAAAGCACACGATCGCAATAATAAACAAACGCGTTCGCGTTTTGTTCACGAATTGACCACCGTCCACGTTCGCTGTTGACTTGTGTAAAGCTGAAAAGCTTTTATTAAAAATTTCTCTTACGCTGCCGCCGGCGGGGATCGAACCCACGCGCCTGGGATGGAAGGATGATTGTTTAACCATGATGCCCACGCGCTTTGTTGTTGGAGAATCTAGTAAAGAGCGCTATACATACTGTAGACTTCTGGACGAAGTGGACTAATTTGATCATGGATAATTTCCTATATGACATTGTATTCCAACACTTCTTGGGACAAATCCGGTGGCATGGGCGACATTTGCGGTGGCTTGCTCATTTGGCCACGCCCCTCAATCAACTAATAACCAGTACTCCTCGCTAGTTTGAATGGACTAAAGCCTGTCAGTTGTCTTTCGATCGATTGAAATCACTGTTAACGCAGGCACTTATTTTACAAGCGCCAAATTGGGAACTCCCATTTCACGTCTTTGTGGATGCATCCGACCTTGCAATTGGTAGCGTGTTGATGCAGCAAACAAAGAAATGGTTCCATCCAGTGTATTATGCGAGTCGCAAATCAGAGCGCAAGTACTTAGTCACCGAACATGAATGTCTCGGATTAGTGTATTCGGTGAAGAAATTCTGACATTATTTACTGGGAAGTTGCTTCACCTTCCATGTCGATCATGCCGCCTTAGTGTACCTTGTTCGCCAACAGCATCTCGGAGGACGCTTAGCCAGATGGGTATTGTTGCTCCAAGAGTTTGATTATTCAGTAGCACATCGACCAGGATCCGCACATGCGCTTGCTGACTTCTTATCTCGGTTGGATTCCGATGAACTTCCGGAAGGAGTTGATAATACCACACCCGCTATCTATGCAACTGAGACTAACCATGATGATCAGCAAGAATTGCCAGTAAAATCCTCCTGTTATGACACTTTGATGCTTTTCTTGACTAGTGGATGTCCTCCCAGTACGACCTCTCCTACTGCTCGACGAAAACTGGCCATGTATAGTCGACGATTTCGACTAATTGTAAGGAAGTTATATTATATGGATCACTCGGGAGTGCTGCTAAGATGTGTTCCGCCACATGAAACTGCTTCAGTAATCACAATGGCTCATTCTACCCCAGTTGGAGGTCATTTTGCGGTTGACCTGACCCACCGAAAGATTTTGCAGAGTGGCTTATGGTGGCCTACTATGTACCGTGATGTGGCCCAGTATGTGCAATAGTGCGATGAGTGTCAGCGTTCAGGTCAACCTTTATAGATACACTACTGTCTGCTCCAACCAGTTTTGCCTCTCAAACCCTTTCAGAAATGGGGCTTAGATTTTATCGGACCGATAACACCTCCTGCCGCACTTACCAGTAACAGATATATCCTTACATGCATGGATTATGCGACGAGGTGGGCCGAAGCTTGGGCTCTACAATCAGCCACAGCTGCTGCGGTCGCTAAATGTTTGATGAAAGATATTTTTCCATGATATGGTTTACCTTTGGAGATTGTGACTGATCAAGGTACGCACTTTGCTAACATATTAATGCAAGTGCTTACTCATACCTTCCAGATTGTGCATAAGTTTAGTTCCCCCTACTATCCACTAGCGAATGGACTCGTCGAGAGCACAAACAAATCTCTGTTGAACATTTTAAAGAAACTGGTATTGGATTGCTCGGAGAGATGGGATCAATTCCTACCTGCGGTATTATGGGCTTACCGTACAACATATAAAGTGGCGACCAGTACAACTCCCTTCAAGTTGGCATATGGTTTGGAGGCGATTGCCCCTATGGAACTAGTGGTTCCTAGTCTGCGAGTGGCATTAGAGTAGAAGTTACTACCGAAAGAATCATTTCCTTTCCGATTGGATGCTTTATGGTCTCTGGATGAGCAGCGCCTCGAGAGTTTTTTGGGGTTGTGGGAAGTTAAGCTCAGACAAGCACGAACCCACGATCGTTTCCTTAAAACCCCCGTTTTTATGATAAACCAATTGGTGCTCTTTTATAATGCTAAATCTAATAGATCTGTAGGAAAGTTTAAATTGCACTGGTTCAGTGCCTACCATATTGCCAAACAAGTGGGACCAGTGACTTTCCAGTTATCCACCTTAACTGGTACCCTTCTCCCTAAGGCGATCAATGGATCGAAGCTTCGTCCCTACTATTCTTTGTCTTCTTCCTCTTGATGCTTGATCGGTCTTTTCATTCCACACCCATTTCCCATTATTCTGACTCGTCCTTCCTTTCCTATCTACGTGTTCCGATTGATCGTAATATTTTTGTTTTCTTACCTAACCATGATTAATAACTGCCTTTGGTGTCTCCGATTATGTTAATGCATGCATGTCACCATTACATCTGTATATTTCCAATACTAAGTGATGATTATGTTTCTTTCTGCATGATTCGGTCAGCGTTTCTACTTAATCCTGTTCTTCACGCTGTTTTCCGCTATTGCGTCCTTGTGTGCTTGTGAACTTTGTGTTACCTGCGCTTTTGTGTGTTTTCGTCTGTGCCATGGAAGCTGTGGCTAACATTGTCACCTTCTGGGCTAGCCTTGCTCCAGAAGTGAGCGAGTATCTACATGTCCGTGACCTCCTGGCCTTCGTTGAATTGCCCTAGCATTGAGTGGAGTGCCAGCCCTTCTTTGCGTAGATAATCTCTACCATTGCTGCTACACCTGCTACAGAACAATGCTGGCCGCTGGCATGTCTTAACCCCCGTGTCGTAGTCACCCTTAGTACCGTCGCCAAGGGATTCTATCTCCCTCATGAGGGTCTCGTTGATGGACCCCTCTTACCCATGGCTACCATGAAAGAACTCTTTCCCTGCCACTTGTCCAACGAGTTTGCCATTTTGTGTCTTCCTGAACCGGAACGTACCGCACTCCAATTCCTTGTTGCCACCCTGAATCTCCAAAAACTCACCTATGGCATTTCTCGCCCCTTTTACTCGATGATTGACACCGCAGCGAGAGAAGCGATTAATATTGCTTCCTTCTTTTTTCGACGCATTCACTGGGAATGCCAAGCCATTACTAGGTGATTGGCCAAGCATGAGATACTCCGAACTCGCTTGCCGCAGCTCTTGGCTTTCCTCCTCTCGACAATTCAGGCCACGCAACCTCCTCCAGTGCCCATGATTCTATTACATGAGGATTCTATGCAAATAATGGAGATTGATGATGATGCGGACCTTTTGTAGTTCTTCCCAGGGAAACGCTGCAAATTGCACCCCTCCCATAGTAAGGCCTTGTCGTCCTCCACCGTGCAAATGCAAGATACGGCTTTGTCGGCTTAGCTTTTATCTTCCCCACCATCCCGTTCCAATCAAGCTATTTTGGATACCGTTGCTGACAAAGTTCAACCTGCTGATATAGTCATGCCGCCCGAGTCCCATCCACAAGAGTTCGTGCTTGATATGGCCACAAAAACTACGCAGCCCATTGATAATCCTCAACCTAAGGAGCAAACCGCACAAGATTCGGCCCTTGTGGTAACCACCCTTACTCTACTCTCTTCATCAAACAATCAACCTCTACCTCTGTCTCCATCCACGATGCCATTGCCACCTAGCCTTCCTTCTTCCCCATGTCAGTCGGTAGCCTAGCCTCTCCCCTCCTCACTAGATTATTCCCCTCCCTCGTCGTCTACCACTGTTTCCGCTAACCCTTCTCAGCCCATCTCCACCTCTCTCATCCCTGATTCATTAGCCCAATTATCTCAGATTGGCAATTACCTCATTCAGCTCTCCACCCATCTTCCCCATCACCTCCAAGTGGCCCAACAATCTATCCAGCAACAGTACCAAGCCAAAGTGGATATTCTAGAAGCCGATATCATGACACTTTAGGAAGAGGTGCTTACCGCTAAAGCTGAAGCCAGTTCTTATGAAGAAAAAGATTCACCTTTTGCAAGCAGAATTGAAAGAAAAAGACGCCATCATTGCCATACGTGATGATGAGATTCGTAGCTTGAAGCAGACGGTGATTGACAAAGAAGATGCCATGATAGCTTTGGGCAACCATCTTGAGACTACACGTGCAGATCTAGCTCTGGTGGAGCAGAAAGGGCAAGAAAGGGCGGACCTAGCTATACAAGTCACTGCTGATTTAAAGAAAACATTGGAAGAACTCTTCCAAAAAAAGTCTCTCTTTGGAAGAAGAGATTGGCCGAAACATTCAATTAAAGAAGGAGATTGAAGCCATTCAGAAAGAAAGACATGATTTTTACAAAACGATGCAGTTCGAGTCTCAAGAACTCGAGCGCAGGCAAAAGCAGTTAGGACTTTAGGCCGAGCAGTTGTCGAGGATTGATGCAGAAGTCGCAGAAATGAAGTTACGCAGAGATGCTGCTCTTGCCAATGATTTTTATTTACAAGAAGCCTTTTCACAAAGCCAGGCTGACGCCTTAATCTCCCAAGTGATCGCTGGCAGTTCGGTTAGAATTGATGCACACTTGGTTGAGCCATAGATTTTGAAGGATATGTTAGATTCCTTAAAGCAGAAAATAGCTCGTACTTTTAAGTTAGCCCGTTCCATGTATATACAAGGCATTATAGATGAATCCTAAATTTTGTATTTATCATTTTGGGTTCGAGTCCACCGTGCATGCCAGTGTGAACCGTCGGAATGGAATTCATATATTCTGTAATGTAATTCTGAAAAGACGCACGCACACCAAAAGGGCGTAGCGCAAAACGATGTAACCTTTTTCGATTAATGAAAGAAGCTTGAGTGAACAGAAGGTGGTCGACGCCGGACTGTTGGTCTAGGTGAGTGCGTGAAGTGGAGCGTGTCACCTTGTCTATATTTTGAGTATTCTGAGTATTTTGTAACTCTGTTAATTAAGTCAGTAATTAGTTAAGTTTCTGATGAATTTTTAAGTTAATCTGATATCACGGTAAAGTGATGAAGTTGCACGTTTATGCGTATTGCGGTGAATGATGTTGTAATGCGCAAAACAGATAAGGAGTTGAAAGATAGTTTAACTCTGAACACTAAGTCGGTGTAGTAGCATATAACTGAATCTTTAGATTTGGGAAAATCTAAACAGGGCCTCTGTTTTACAGACCCCTAACCATCCCAAGAACCCAGATCTGATAAACAATTTAAAATACAAGATTAACAAGACGCTAGAGCAATGATTAATGAGATGAATGTACCTAATATGTTTTGGAGTGATACAGCAAATATTGCCATGTATCTTATGAATAGGGCTCCTACCTAAGGGATTCATGGTGTGACACCATATAAAGCCTATTATGGTAAGAAACTTGATCTTTCCCACTTGAAGATATTTTGATGTACTTGTTATCTACATGTGCCAAGCGAATTGAGGCACGTGCAACAATCAAAGGCAAAAAAGGTGTGTGTTTCTAAGATATTCAAATGATCATAAAGGTTATAGGTAATTCAACCCAAACACAAAGGATTTGAGGATATAAAAGGATGTAGAATTTGATAAGCTGCTCCCTTGGTATAAGAAGTATAACTCTATGGAGAAATGTGAAAAAGAAAAGCATGGATATGATGAAGAATAAATCGACTTAGAGCTATGAAGCACAATCAATAAACAAAGGCAACATAGCATTGGTGGAGTTGGATGAAGAAGGTAATGAGGTTGAAGATGATGGACACATGATGGCAAAAGAAGCCACATCAAATAAAGAGATCAAGTATCCAAGGAAAAGGAGGTTTGTTCCTCCAAAAGGTGAAGAAAGGAAGCCTTATAGGGTTAAGTATCCAAATCAAAGGTTTACCTATGATTCTTACATGGAAACCCATTACACATATATGAACAAAGTAGTAGAAGATCATGAGCCCGATTGTTATTAAGATGCAAGCAAGTACACCAAATGGAAAGAGGCAATGCAAGAAGAGATTGACGCATTTGAGGAGAATCAAACATGGACTCTAGTGCCCAAGAAGGTGAACATGAAGGTAATAGGTAATAAGTGGGTGTATAAAGTTAAGAGGAATTCAGATGGATCTATTTCTTTGTTCAAAGCAAGATCATACACATATACATACACATATACATATACATATGCATATACATATACATATGCATATACATATACATATACATATACATATACGTATACATATACATATACATATACATATACATATTATACATATACATATACATATACATATACATATACATATACATATTGTGAAGAGAGATGGTGGATGCAATCCAAAGATGAGTAGGTGTTGCTACAACCAGCTTCACACCAGCCAATTGAGACTTCAGAGTTGATTAGTAGACCCTTTGAGCTTCCTAAATCCACCAAAATATCAGCCAAGTACTTTGGAACATGTATCCCAAAAGATTAAGTCAAGACAGACTAGTTGCGAAATGACTAGCTCCCAAAACTTGCTATTTTTGGACATACACCTGCTGGAAAAAATGAACAGTGCTCTCAACCTGGTAGGAATTAGAAAAATTCCTTTTGGGCATAGCAAATAGACTTAGCAAGCTTTCCAATCCAAGTTAAAACACTTCAAATGATGGACTGAGCACTGAGAACAAGTTTCATCAATTTCTGGAACATTCCCACAATTCTCGGGGCTCTGTAGAGATAGACCAGTAAGCAGTAAAATGCAGCTATCTCCACAAGTATTAATCCAATGACCTTGAAACTTTATATGCACAAAGTAGACAGTACAAGCTATCCAACTCAAGTTAAATCACGGAAAAAGGTTCAGTAGAACTCGAGATATGAGCTTCTGAAGTTACTACTCTGAGTGAGTATAGCAGAGAACAAAACAGAGAAGTAGATGATGACAAAGGTATAGATTCACATATGATTACAACCACATTGGCAATGAATATTTGCACAATGGGAGTAGAATGATAGAGCTATGGAGTAAGCTCTTCAATCTCTACAAAATGACATCAAGTGGTCACGTACAAGGCTTGCTAATCGCCTCTTCCTTCTTGCTCCTTTTATAGCTATTCTTGGAGGGAATTTTGAATTCGAATTCGAATGGCTCCACTTAAAAGTGATCCCCAAAGTTAGGAGAGATTCCCTCAGCTCTAAATTTCGTGGTTTTAGGTAGTTAGAACCACGAATTTGCTTTTACATCATGGATGAGGTAAGCCATCCTTTTCCTTTTTTCTTTTTCCATTTACAAGAGATAAAATGTACTCTTTTACGAGAGGTGTTCACATGACTACTCATGTGACTTACAAATGAGGATAATATCAAGTATATCAAGCATGTAGGCTTGGGCAAAACGCACCAACAGCTCCCCCTCAAGCCTAACATGCTTGGCCTTCAAATAAGTCTTCAATTGTCCTTGATTTCTTGCAAGCCAATCATCAACTTGAATCTACTTAATTTTGTACCATCAAGAGCTTTAGTCAACATGTCGGCACATTGCATATCTGTAGAGACATAGGATAGTTGAATATCCTTGCTCATTAGCTTCTCCCTTACGTAATGGTAGTGGACTTCAATATGCTTGGTTCTAGCATGGTATACCGGATTAGCTGCTAGATGTAGTAAGCTTGTGTTGTCACCAAAAATGTGAGGTGTTGAAGAATGAAGTCCAAGATCTGTGTACAAAGACTTTAACCACATGATTTCTTGAGTTGCATTAGCCAAACCTCTATATTCGGCTTCGGTAGACGATAATGCCACGGTTGGTTGCTTCTTCGATGACCAAGAAATGATTTTTGAACCTGCAAATGATATATACCCTGATGTGCTTCTTCTATCATCTTTAGATCCGGCCCAATCTGCATCTGAGTAGACCTTTAGCTCAATATCTGAAGTAAATGAATAAAACAAACCTTCATTCATGGTCCCCTTTAGGTACTTGAGGACTCTCTTGGCCGCTTCCATATGTGGTCTTCTCGGCTTATGCATAAACTGACTCAATATGCTAACACTATAGCATATATCCACCCTTGTGAGTGTTGCATAGTTCAAACTTCCAACCAAGCTTTGATAGCTTGTGATGTCTTCAATTGGCTCTCCTTCATAAGCACTAAGCTTATGATTTTGCTCCATAGGTGTACCTGCACACTTTGTATTTTCCATCTTGAACTTGACGAGCATGTCATGGACATACTTCCTTTGTGTGATGTATATACCTGAATCTGTGTAGATCAACTCCAATCCAAGAAAATAAGTGAGTGGTCCGAGGTCACTTATTTTGAACTCCTCCTTCATTTGACTCTTTACCTGTTTGATTCCTTCAAGATCATTGCCTGTGATAATAATATCATCAACATACACACATAAATAGATCACTTCAGATCCATTCCTCTTTATGAACAAAGAGGTACCCGCCTTGCTAGCTTTGAATCCTTGGTCCTGCAAATAAGTCACCAATCTGAAATTCCAAGCTCTTGGAGGTTGCTTCAATCCATACAAAGCTTTCTTTAGTTTGCATACATAGTTAGGATGATGTGCATCCTCATATCCAGGAGGTTGTGCCATATACACTTCCTCAGAAATCCATCCATTCAAGAAAGCGTTCTTTACATCAAGTTGATAAAAATTCCAATTTCTAGATGCAGCAAGACTAATGAGAACCCTAATTGTAGGCATTTTTGCAACAAGAGAGAAAGTCTCCTCATAATCAATACCATGGGTTTGAGCAAACCCTTTAGCAACTAACCTTGCTTTGTGTCTATTTATACTTCCATCTGGATTCCTCTTGATTTTGTATATCCATCGAGATCCGATTATCTTCATAGATGGCTTGTTAGGTACAAGCTCCCAAGTGTCATTCTCCTTCAAGGCTTCCATTTCTTCATCCATTGCATCTCTCCAAGCTTTCTTGCTTTGTGCTTCTTCGAATGTGGTAGGTTCTTCATTGGTTGAATCCTTCACATGGATGCGCATACCTATGTAAAGAGATGTGATGTGTGCCAAAGAACTCAATTTCCTACTCATAGAGATGAAATGCCATTGAAACCCATGACGGGCGGACGTGCATTTTCTAAGTGGGGTATAGACTTTGTAGGACCCATGAACCCCCCTGCAAAAGGTACACATGCGGAATACATTATTGTTGCGATAGATTATCTTACCAAATGGGTAGAGGCAAAAGCCACAAAAAAGAATGATGCACACACGACTACAAAATTCTTATTTGAAAATGTCTTTACAAGATATGGATTGCCTATAGAGTTAGTGAGCGATCGAGGAACTCACTTTCTAAACCAAGTCATTGAATATTTGTTACAGGATTTTATGGTGATTCACAAGAAATCCGCACCATATCATCCTCAGGCCAATGGTCAGGAAGCTGAAAGCACTAACAAGATCCTATGTAATGTACTGACGAAACTCGTGAACAACAAACATTCAGATTGGGACAAACAGTTACATCACACTGTTTGGGCATATCGAGTGGCCTACAAGACCGTACTCAATGCAACTCCCTTTCATATGCTTTTTGGTCAAAATGTTGTGCTTCCTTTGGACTTCTTGATACCGACCCTTAAGGTTGCACAAGAACATCAGTGGACCTTGTATAGGCTTAAATCCTAAAGATTTCTAGCACTTCCACTTTTTGATACAATTAAGATTTGTATAGGCTCTACGAGTATGAATATTCGATAGATTTGGATCGCCAAGAAGTACCTAACAAATCGACCCACACCCACGCAGATTTGGGTACCCAAACAGTGTATTATAGCTCAACCCTCAAGCCATGTATTATACACCCCTCAGAAATCTCTTCAACCCTCAATACCACCACGTCCGATATCACCTTTTGTCCCTCAGCAGAAACCTATCACCCGTTCACAAACTCTTAGGAAGTGGGTACCGAAACGTATCCAGAAGTCTTCTCCTAACCCATTGTCTAACATAACTCCCACCTCGACTAATCCACAACCATGTAATAACTCATTCATGACTAAACCTTGTATAAATCCACACACTATAAACCAACAACATCTCTAATAACACCTCATCAAGAAATGTATGTATCATCTGAAAGCATGTAGGTGTGTAGAGACCTACATTAGTTTGCAAAGAAATCATTCCATAAACCACATCACGACACTCCGCTACACGGGTTACACATCAGTTATGGAAAGGGATTGCGGTCTCACTTTAATGGGATCATAATTAATTTCCATACTAATGTGCTAATCTTTTGTAGCAGATCTTTTCCATTAGCATGTCAATCATCATGCAAACCGAAGAAGGACCATCTAAAGCTGGAACCAGTATACCCAGGGCTACTATTAGTGATTTACTTGTTGAGCCCCATCCGACGGATCCACCGCCAGAATTTCAAGGTTTCCCAGGACCCATGCCTATTGACGATCCTCCTAGAGGGTATACTGAGAAGATTCATCGTAATTCTCACTGGTTTCAAGGGCTAGCAGGACCATTGGCGGATGCTGAGTTTATATTTGAGGCTAATTTGACTTTTGATGACCGTACCTAGGGCAAATATCAGTTTCTCTCAAGAGAGTTCGAAGGGCTATAGAACACACAAGACTTAACACATGTTTGGGCAAGAGCCGGCTTCACAGAGTATTTCAGTGACCCTTTACCTAAACCTGACTTCTACAGATGCTATTACTTAATCACCACTTTGATAGCTTCGGAGACTAAGGACCTGCCCGGAACTTTTATTTTGCCATCTTTAGTGAACGATCCGCCATATAAAAGATTTTATCTGTCTAAAGATTTGATTCGAGCTGCCATCAAGATTCATGGAACCCACACGCCCACAGAGCGAGAAAGGTTAGTTCCAAACCCGATGAAACGTGGAGATGTTACAAAGTGGGAAAAGATTTCGGCAATCACACGGGCTCATGATCTTCTACTACTTTGTTCATATATGCATAATGTGTTGCCATGTATGAATCATAAGTAAACCTTTGAGTTGGATACTTAACTCTAGAAGACTTCCTTTCTTCACCTTTTGGAGGAATAAACCTCCTTTGCCTTGGGAACTTGATCTCTTTCTTTGACGTAGCTTCTTTCTCCATCATGTGTCCTTCATCATCTTCAACTTCATTACCTTCTTCATCCAACTCCACCAATGTTGCTTTGCCTTTGTTGATTGATTGTGCTTCATAGCTTGATGAAGATCTCCCCCTCCATGGTGAGTTCATGCTTGAACTATCTTCATTGATGGAACACCTTGGGCCGCTTAGCTCTAGGTCGATTTGTTCTTCATCATGTCCATGCTTTTCTTCTTCATAGTCCTGCATACAATCATACTTCTTATACCAAGGGAGTAGCTCATCAAATGCTACATCCCTTGATATCCTCAAGTCCTTTGTGTTTGGGTTGAAGCACCTGTAACCTTTATGATCATTTGAATATCCTAGAAACACACACTTTTCTGCCTTTGGTTGTAGCTTGTGCCTCAATTCACTTGGCACATGTACATAACAAGTACATCCAAATATCTTCAAGTGGGAAAGATCAGGTTTCTTACCATAATAGGCTTGATATGGTGTCAAGCCATGGATCCCTGAGGTAGGAGCCCTATTCATAAGATACACGATGGTATTTGCTGCATCACTCCAAAACATGTTAGGTACATTCATCTCATTAAGCATTGCTCTAGCGATCTCGGCAATGTATCTATTCTTTCTCTCTGCTACTCCATTTTGTTGGGGTGTGTACCTGCATGTTACTTGCCTCTTGATGCCTTGATCCATTAAAAAATCAGAAAACTCATTTGAGAAATATTCTGCCCCTCCATCGGACCTTAGCTTCTTGATATATGTACCTGTTTCCTTCTCTACCATTGCCTTGAATGCTTTGAAACATGTAAATACATCTGATTTGTTTTTGATGA
>CM035428.1:26256943-26294443 GCA_020310875.1 Ceratopteris richardii
GATATCAATCACACAACTTCACTAAAATGAATGTTGCTCCCAGATTACTCAGAGAATGATCCAGAGACTTTGTGAGCATAAAATAGACTCTAATAGCTATCCAATGAGACAAGAATTACATCAAATTTATACAATATGAGGGAGAACCAATGCTAACAACGCAGGGGTAGAGAGTTGCAACACTGCCTGCGCACACATATAGATATGCCTACTAAAAGAAAACAAACAAGCAAGCAAGGGGCTTGCTTATCACAACTCCAGAACTTAGTGCTCACTTTACATGAGCTAAAACTCCAAGAATATGGGCCAAAAGAAGTCAGGATACATGCTCCTTTTATAGTGAGAAGTGTGCCCCTAAAATCTAGGAATTACCTTTCCAAATCAGCCTCCTAACTTGGAGGACTTAGTTTAGATGACTTGGGGAGTGGTTGAGTGATTTTTCTTGATGGAATCTCGTGGCTTTTGGCTTCCTTTGATTGCTCCACATGTCCATAAAAGATTCCACATGAATTTGTAGCTTGAAGCTTGACTTTTAACACTCCCCCTCAAGCTTCAATTCTTCGTCCTCATCCAAGCTCCTTCATGTTGATGCATTGCTTGAATTTTGAAATCTTCATCCCATCCAAAGCCTTTGTAAACATGTCCGCAACTTGGTCCTTGGTATTAATATGATGTACTGAAACTTCCTTGGATATCACCTTTTCCCTTATGAAGTGATAGTGCACTTCAATATGCTTGGTTCTAGCATGATAGACAGGATTCGATGCTAGATGAATGCTACTCATGTTGTCACAAAAAATTGGATATGTGTCAACCTGCAAATTAAGCTCCATAAATAACTTCTTAATCCACATTAGCTCACATGTGGCTTGAGCCAAAGCTCTATACTCAGCCTCCGTGGAAGATAATGCCACCGTGGGTTGCTTCTTTGAAATCCATGAGATGATCTTGCTACCTAGCATGACTAGGTAACCACTTGTACTTCTTCTATCCTCCTTCGAACCGGCCCAATCGGCATCAGAATAAGCTTTGACCTGCATATCATCATCAAATGAATAGAACAATCCTTCATTTATAGTGGCCTTGAGATATCGTAACATACTTCTTGCAGCTTGCAAGTGTGTAGTCTTTGGACTATGCATAAATTGTGATAACACTCCAACTCCATATGCTATGTCGGGCCTAGTTATTGTGGCATAATTGAAAGATCCTACAATAGATCGATACAAGGTTACATCCTCTAATGGCCCTCCATCAATGGAGCTTAGCTTTACATTAACTTCCATGGGATTTGAAATAGGCTTGCAATGTAGCATCCCAAACCTCTCAAGTAGGTCTAGAATATACTTCCTTTGTATGAGAATAATACCTTCTTCTTTGTATACAACTTCAATGCCAAGAAAATACCTAAGATCTCCAAGATCAGAGATCCTAAACTCCTTTCCAAGCTTTGCCTTGATCTCCTCAATGCCCTTTGTATCATTACCAGTAATGATAAGATCATCTACATACACGCACATGTAGACTACAAGTTCTCCTCTTTGTTTGATGAAGAGAGATGGATTCGCCTTGCATTGATTGTAACCACATTTGATCAAATAGTCCACCAATCTTTGGTTCCAAGCCCTTGGAGCTTGCTTTAGGCCATAAAGTGCCTTCTTCAACCTACAAACATGATGTGGAAACTCTTTATGAACAAAACCTAGTGGTTGCTCCATGTATACCTCTTCTTCCAAGTCTCCATTGAGAAAGGCATTCTTGATATCCAATTGGAAAAGCTTCCATCTTTTGCTAGCAGCCATTGCAATGAGTGTCCTAATGGTGCTCATCTTTGCCACGAGGCTGAATGTCTCTTCAAAGTCCACTCCATAGGTTTGTGCAAAACCCTTGGCCACCAATCTTGCTTTGAACCTAGAAATAGATCCATCTGAATTCCTCTTTACTTTATACACCCACTTATTACCTATTACCTTCATGTTATCCTTCTTGGGCACTAGAGTCCATGTTTGATTCTCCTCAAGTGCGTCGATCTCTTCTTGCATTGCCTCTTTCCATTCGGTGTACCTGCTTGCATCTTCAAAGCAATCGGGCTCATGATCTTCTACTACTTTGTTCATATATGCATAATGAGTTGCCATGTATGAATCATAAGTAAACCTTTGAGTTTGATACTTAACTCTAGAAGACTTCCTTTCTTCACCTTTTGGAGGAATAAACCTCCTTTGCCTTGGGAACTTGATCTCTTTCTTTGACATGGCTTCTTTCTCCATCATGTGTCCTTCATCATCTTCAACTTCATTACCTTCTTCATCCAACTCCACCAATATTGCTTTGCCTTTGTTGATTGATTGTGCTTCATAGCTTGATGAAGATCTCCCCCTCCATGGTGAGTTCATGCTTGAACTATCTTCAATTATGGAACACCTTGGGCCGCTTAGCTCTAGATCGATTTGTTCTTCATCATGTCCATGCTTTTCTTCTTCATAGTCCTGCATACAACCATACTTATTATACCAAGGGAGTAGCTCATCAAATGCTACATCCCTTGATATCCTCAAGTCCTTTGTGTTTGGGTTGAAGCATCTGTAACCTTTATGATCATTTGAATATCCTAGAAACACACACTTTTCTGCCTTTGGTTGTAGCTTGTGCCTCAATTCACTTGGCACATGTACATAACAAGTACATCCAAATATCTTCAAGTGGGAAAGATCAGGTTTCTTACCATAATAGGCTTGATATGGTGTCAAGCCATGGATCCCTAAGGTAGGATCCCTATTCATAAGATACACGGCGGTATTTGCTGCATCACTCCAAAACATGTTAGGTACATTCATCTCATTAAGCATTGCTCCGACGATCTCGGCAATGTATCTATTCTCTCTCTCTGCTACTCCATTTTGTTGGGGTGTGTATCTGCATGTTACTTGCCTCTTGATGCCTTGATCCATTAAAAAATTAGAAAACTCATTTGAGAAATATTCTCCCCCTCCATCGGACCTTAGCTTCTTGATATATGTACCTGTTTCCTTCTCTACCATTGCCTTGAATGCTTTGAAACATGTAAACACATCTGATTTGTTTTTTATGAAATAAACCCAAACCATCCTTGTGCAATCATCTATAAAAGTGACAAAGTACTTGTTACCTCCAATGGATTGCTCTTTGGTTGGCCCCCACACATCTGTATGTATCAACTCCAATGGATGTTGGCTTATGTAGCCACTCTTCTTGAATGGAAGTCTCGCTTGCTTCCCTAGTTGACAAGATTCACATAAATGCTTCATACCTTGTCCTTGGAAGCTGGGAAGACCTTCAACCAGCCTCTTGAATTGCATTTCCTTCATTCTTTGTATGTTGATGTGACCTATCCTCCTGTGCCACAAGTCCAACTCCGAAATCCTCTTGTTTCCATATGTGAAGTAGACATGTTGAGTGGAATGAGAATTTACCTCCAAAGTGAAGAGTCTCCCTTGCTTCTTTCCTCTTGCTATGACCTTGTAACCTTGCTTAGGGTTCTCCACAAAGCATCCACCTTTGTTGAACCTTACTTGATAGCCTCTTTCAACCATTTGCCCAACGGACACCAAGTTCTTTGTGATAGTAGGTACATGCAAGACATCCTTGAGACATCTTCCTTCCTCCTTGTCATCCAAAGCTACATCTCCAACATGGGAGATCTCATGGGCTGTATCATCACCTGTTTCTACATGTCCTTTACCTTTGGGAACATGTAGATTAGTAAACCAAGAAGCATTGCAACTCATATGGTTGCTACATCCACTATCAATATAGCAAGTGTTATCTACTTTGCTTGAATTCCCATTCATGTGCATCATCAAGAGATTGTCATTTTTTGAACTTGTAGAAGCATAATTACCTTGGCCTTTGTATGAAGAACCTTGATTATAGCTACTTTGGTTTCCTCCTTGGTAGCAATCTCTAGCATAGTGGCCAAACTTGCCACATATGTAACATCCTTCACCATCTTGATTCTTGTTTTGTTGATGTCGTCCTCCTCTTCCTCTTGTTCTTCCTCTCCCTCTTTGTGATGAGGTGCCTTGGTCATGTCCTTGATTGCTTGAGTGGCCTTGCCTTCCTCCAAACCTTCCTTTGCTCCTTCCTTGTCCTCGTCTTCCTTTGCCCCTTTGATTACCTGCATAGAAAACTTGTGCATCCTTGCTTTTAGTTGAACTTCCACCTATGTTCATTTCTTTGGTGACCATGAGAGCAACCAATTGCTCAAAATCGGGAAGATTATCCCTTACATAAACTGAAGTGGTAAAGGGTTTCCACTTCTCATCATCTCTCAAACCATTGAGAGTATAAGCCACAAGATCGTCATCGTCTATGTGGCTTCCAATGGATCCCAATGCATCTGATAACTCCTTGACCTTAAGTATGTAGTCATTTATGCTACTCCCTGAGCTCTTCCTAAGGTTGTTGAGCTCATTCTTGAGTTGGATCTTCCTTGCTTTGGTGCTTGTTGAATAAAGCCTTTCAAAATTCTCCCATACCTTCATGCTTGAATCCAAGTCTTGGATATGGCCGATCATGCTATTGCTAATGTGTTGGTAAAGAATAAAGATAACCCTCTTGTCTCTTTCATTCCATTCCCTAAAGGCCCTTCTCTGGTCATTGGTTGGATTCTCATCCAACCTAGGTCTTGGTTCACTTCCACTAATCAACCCCCAAAGGCCCTTGCCCATAAGATAGTTGGAGACCCTAAATCTCCATGGTTAATAGTTACCTTTGTCTAGCTTTTCAATTTGAGTGTTGAAGTCTCCCATATCTAGTCTTTGATACTTGACCTAGCCCTTGGCTAATGCTCCAATGTGTGTAAAATGAAAATGAGGCTCTGAGGTTACCTCAATCCAAAGCTTTCCTTAGATGGACACCTTGTGCTTTTGCAAATTTGAGTACAATAGCTCCCCCTTGATGTGAGCTACCTCCAAGAAGCTTTTTGTTGATGCAAATCTTCAACCACCAACTCGAAGAGGTCTTCTTGCTTGTATGTGATACCTCCAAGATGCCCAAAAGCTCTGATACCACTGATGGGGGAAGTATCTCAACCCCTAAGCAACGACGAAGCGTGAATGACCTCCACAGGTGTCCTTCTTTGACCTCTGCACACCAAAAATGCTCTTACTCAGAGCTTATGCAGAGAACTTCAGCCAGCTTTTGTAGACCTGTAGTAGACACCAAGAGCTTTCCAAAAAATCAAATTCCACTTCAAATGGATGCTTACACAAGGAGAAACAATGTCTACAACATGAGCTAGTTGAATGCTCACAACTGCCAGTCAAGCAGATACCTCACTTCACTCCAGCAAGATTTTCTCAGAGATTATATAAAGAATGAATCTCAAACTTGGGTCAACTTTAGAGGACTCTAATAGATACCCAATGACACCAAAATCATAGCAAATGGATACATAGAGAAGGAGAACCAGCCTGTTGGCAGCAGTCAGGGAACCGAAGGAGCCACACGACGAAGAGAGTCAGAGCGAAGGGACAGCACAAGCAGACATGGTAGTCAAAGAAGATCTGGCAAGTAGGCCATCTAATTTTTCAAGACATCAAGGAGTTGAGCACACAAGAAGAAAGAGCAAGTAGGGAGCTCAAAGAGGTGTATGACAAATCAATAGAGAAAACCCTACACAAATAGTGATTTTCATCACTAAAAACCATTGTAAATATCATTTCGTATTTTTGTAGCTCCATTTTGTGCAAGCCAAGGAGTCCTTGAGCTTGAGGAGCTTTAGAAGTATCTACCTGCCAATTTTCATATTTTTTAGACTCCGTTTAAGCCTTCAAATTGGCCCTGGAACCTAATTTTTAACTAGGCCGGACACTAGGTCTGAACAGGGCCAAAGCTAGTCAAAAACTATAAAAGGAGATAGAGAGCTCATTTTTGAGGTTAGATTGTAATTGAAATGAACTTGTAAGAGCTCTTGAAAGTAATCTAAGAACTCCATTGCTCCTCACTCTTTGTCTTGCCGTGTGTGCGCGTGTGCGTGTATGTGTGTGCATGTTGGTGTGCTTCTCACTCACGCATTTGTGTTTCCACTTGCTCGAGGTCTTCATACCATCCTCACGTCTTCCCGGATTGACATTAAAGGAGGTGCTACTCATCACTGAGCTACACCAAATTTTGGCGCCGTTGCCGTGGATCGAGCTTTGAGGACGAGCGTGTGATGGTAAGACGTAGAGTTGACGCGTTGGAGTTGTAGGTATTTTCTTCACTCTCATCGATTTTCTTTTACTTTCTTCACCATCTTCATCACCATCATCATCATCACCATCTCCCACCTCCATCTCCATCATCGCGAAAATTTCTGTTTTTTTGACCATATCACCATCTCCACCTCATTTCCCTCATTTCACTTGTGAGAGAGAGCAAGAGAGCGAAATTGTGTGTGCTGTTTTTGCATGTTTTCTGAGCTGTATTGCAGGTACAGGCGGTATCACCATCCCCAGCACGCTGCACAGGTACGGAATTCGAAGTAACTGTCTGTGTGTCGCCGGGTTCTGTCAATCGCGACCGACAGAAAAGTTGAACTAATTGCTAAACAAAGTGCATATCCATGACCTACAGGCCTAGAGCTTCCCAAAAATGTGTTTAGTTTTTTGAAATTCCACAGATTTCTGTCAATCGCGATCGACACGTCAATCGCGATCGACAAACCACGACGGACAGACCTGTCAATCGCGATCGACACATCAATCGCGACCGACAGGGTCAACGACCGACACAGTCAACGATCGACACGGTCAACGACCGATTGACCACGACCGACAGAGCCTACGCGTGACACGTGTCAATCGCGATCGAGCCATCAATCGCGATCGACCAGTCAATCGCGACTGACAGCCCACGACGGCTCTGTCAATCGCGACCGACACAGTCAACGACGGTTTGACCACGACCGACAGACCTCACGACCGACCTGTCAATCGCGATCGACACATCAATCGCGACTGACAGAGTCAACGACGGTTTGACCACGACCGATTGACTTCACGACCGACCTGTCAATCGCGATCGACACATCAATCGCGACTGACAGCCACGACGGACCTGTCAATCGCGATCGACACGTCAATCGCGACTGACCTGTCAATCGCGACCGACAGACTTTGCGAACACGTTAGAAGGGCAGATTAGGTCAAATTTTTTGGAGAAAAAAATAGTGGTCTCAATTTTGGTTAAGTGTGGGGCAAACACTAGGGTATAGTATTGCATCGCGATGCCGTGCCACAAGCAACTTGGGAATCCCTGTTTACCTGTTAGCCTGTTTTGAATCCTGTTTTAACTCCAAAACCCTGAACGGTCATAACTTTTTCATACGAAATCCATTTTTTGAGCTCTAGAGCTTGTCAGAAAGCTCGTGGCATATACTACACGCCCTCAACTGTTTTTTATAAGAATAATGCATTGAATTTCAGATAGGGTATTTTGAAGTTGACCATACCCAGGGGGAACGAAATTCAGGGATCCCTAGAATTATTTTCCAAAAAGTCATAGTACAAATTGGTGAAGTGTCACATGAATGAAAGTGATTGGTTCTGTCTTTTGAACTTAAGTCTTGAGCTAATCTTGGGCCTTTTACAGGTCCTTTGAGAGCAGCGGAGGGTACGCAAAGCAAGAGTAAGTGCAGACTTGGGAACACGCGTCCTGGGCACGCCAGGGCAACAACTCAAGGAAAGGAACTCAAGGTTGGAAAACCCGCAACACACTCTGTCAATTCTTAGTTTAGGCTAAGTGCGGGTAGTGTTAGAAGTAATTCCAGGCAACGATAGGCACGAGATACATCAAAGACTATCTAAGAAATCAAGTTCAATTCAAGAGATAACCTGTGTGTGTGAACGGCAACCATAAAGAAAAGAATCTAACGTGGAACGATCAACCTAAAAGTACGAAAAACATTCAAGTATTCCTGACGACGTAATATCAGACAAGACCTTAAACACGATAAATAACTAAAAAGAATCAAGTGACGGATACCAATTAATCGGCAACGAGGCTGTACTCTGGGCAAAAATCGGGCTGCTTAACTAAGCATATGAACCTTAGATCAGGATGACATCTTGTGAGGGAGAGACAAAGCCTTAGGTCTTCAGAGGCTAGTGTGAATCACACTGCTAGGTCTTGGGCCCAGCAGTTGAGCCACCACTCATACTACCCTAGCTCTGAGACGAGTGAATCAGAGATGTCTCAAGGTATGGAGAGACCTACAGGAAGTTCAGGAGTGCCATACTTGCACAGGGTAGAAGGCCCTTACAAAACGCAGTTGGAATACCTTAGGACCAACCGATTAGGTGCTAGCATCTATGAGGACGGCTTAGGAAGATCTGTGGTACAGATTAAGAATCCCGATCAATCCATTGGACTAGAGCACCCAGCAGTCAAATTTGAAAACGGTGCATACCTGGACAAGGAAGGAACCATATACGTGGTCACCAGTCACCCAGATAGGACAGATGAATTTGGAAATGTAATCTCTGAAGCGGACTTAGGTGACCTGGAGCAAGGAAACATGGGTGCAGAACCTAGAACCCCTCGAGGCAAATCGGTTCTCACTAGAATTATCACACCAGAGTGGATTCCCCAGGATAATAAGAGCATAGAGTTGCTCCTCAATCGAGAGACTGAAGAAGCCTTTTGGAGATATAAATCTGATCGGCCATTTGATATAGGAACAATCATGATCTATGAGCTTAAGGATCCTGATAGCCCAGGCAGAGTGACCTACTTAGATCACACTTCGGAGAGGATCTTTGTGGTGATAGAGAATGATAGGCATGCTTACACTTGGAAGGGTGAATTCATTTTTCCTCAACCAAGATCGAATGTATCCTATGGTCACCCTGGAGCTGGAACATCCCAAGCTCATGGAACTCAAAGAGACAGAAGTAGAGATAGACCGGAAGTAAGCTTTGCCAACCCGGTGGGCAGAGAAAGAACGAGGACGGAGACGAATAGAGTAGAACCTGAGATACTTAGAGCTCACAGGAACCAAAGAAATGCGGATGAGTTCCCTCTACCACGACCTAGAGAGCACACAAGAACTCTGAGACCAACCCAGCTAGTTAAGTCCATGAAGAATTACTTTGATGGCACAGGAGATCCCTATGATCATGTGGCGGAGTTCAAGCAAGTCTTGAGAGCTGAACAAGTGGAGGATCTATTCACGCAGTACAATGCCTTCGGTCTAACCCTTAGGAACACAGCACTTACATGGTTTCAGCCATTGGATGAGCAACAGTTCAGGAGCATAGACCAACTCCTAGAGGCTTTCATTATTGAGTTCTCTAAGAGTGGCATCAGACATAACACCTCCTCGCTGATTCATAGCTTCAAGCAAACCCCTCAAGAGACCGTGAGACTGGCAGGACGAAGATTTAGGCAATATCTTGAAAGATGCCCTGTCCCTGAGCTACCCACACCAGCTAAGCAAGTGGCTTTATTCTTGGATGGATTGCTAAGTACCAAATTAAGATCATATGTGTACTTGAAAGACCCTAGGACCATAGAAGAGTGTGTACGCATGTGCATTGACATTGAGGATAACCTAGGGGAGGAGTTAGAGCTTTCCAAAATCTACAAAGATTCTGATGGTGCCTCTAGCCTCTCTTCCACGCAATCCACATCAATTGAGGAACTTGCAGAGAAAGTGGCTCAGAAATTAGGTGTCTCTAGCAAACAAATTCCGAGATTTGCCCCTGTGAAGAGATGCTACACATGTGGTGGCGACCACATGGCAAATGTATGTCCCATTATGGCTCAACCCCAAGTGAACCCTAGTAGCCAGTACTGCACTATAGAACGAAGATACACAAATCACACAGCACAAGACTGCCCATACAACAAGCAAGCAATTAGGCAAACCTACCCTCAGCCATACCCTCAACAAGGCAGATACCAGAACCAATACCAACCACAACAGTATGCTAGGCCTCAACAAACATACCAACCACAATACCAAGCCCAGCAAAGACCTCAGCCTGTGTTAGCCCAGCAACCTCCAGCTCCATCCAACTTGATCCCTGTAAAGTATGCAGCTACAGAAGAAAACCTAAACAGAGCTATAGTCCCCATAACACCCTTGCTTTCAGAAAGTGATCCCAGTGACCATAGCTTCGATTCTACGCATGTTGAGAGTCCCCTGGCTTACTTCATGCAGTCTCCTGAACATGGTGAGTCTTACTATAGTGAAGAGCCAAATGAACCGAGTTGGGAATCAGATTACACAAATGTCATGTACGCAAACCCCAACCCTAGACCCCAACCTAGGCAGGTAAGACCCCCATTCCCTAGAGGACCATGTTATAGATGTCAAGGAGATCATCTCATTCGGGATTGTCCCTTGCCTCCACCTACACAACCCCAGTCAGTAACGATCCAAGGCTATTGTCAGGAGTGCGGAAAGGAGCATCTCTTACGGGATTGTCCTAAGAATCCCAACAATATGCCAAAAATCACTCCTATAAACGTTATTGGGTTAGTTGTAGACTCCACAGGGAGTGTGACTTCCACTGCGCCAGTGCAAGTGGTCACAAGAGCTCAAGCATTGCAGCAAAACCAAGCTGTAGATCAGGGAAAGAGCCCAGAAGTGAGCGAAACGGAGAGCATAACCAAGAAGAGAACTAGAGCCTGGAGAGATAGTTGGGAAAGAATGAAAAGACAATGGGCTAAAAAGATGAGTGAACTTGAGGAAAGCATAAGAGAAACCAAAGCCAAGATAACTGAACTCACATCTCAAACTCCCTCTCACACTACCCCACCATCACCATTCCCATCGCCATCCGACCCGCCACCTTCCAACCCACCTCATACAATTCCTCCACCCCCTAGAGCAGGATCAGTATTAGCTGATCCCACTCCTGAAGATATAGACATGATGCTTAAAGCATATCAGGCCAGAATCCAAGAAGGGCCAAATGTAACGGATCATGACAAGTGCTACCCTAGAGCTGACCTAGAGATAGAAAGAACCAAGCTTTGCGCGAAAATGGTCGCATTGGCTCAGACTATGTTTGAAGCTAGTCGCCTATTCAATTACTCGGGCTCAGCCAAGACGCAACTACACCTGGATGGACTTCTAGAGAAGTTAGAGGGCATAATTGCAAGATCTGCTAAGGAAGAAAAAAATCAAGAAAGAGATAAAGCAAGCAAAATCATGACCCATTCCCCACCGGAAGCTTATGTGTCCAATTCCACTGAACCAGACTACCCCCCTTCACTGGAAAGAATAGAGAGGCTAATTGCACAATCAGAAAAGGAACCTGCCCCTCTAAGAAAGGAAAGGGCAAGCGAACGGATAAGCCAGCCTCTTCAGGAAGCCCATGTGCCTCCTCAAGAAGCTTATCTTCCCCCCCAAAAAGCAGATAAGCCTCCCTCGAAAGCTCACGTACCTCCACAGGTTGCCTACATTCCTTCTCAGGGAGCGTATGAGCCTGTTCGAAAAAGTCATAGAATAAGTAATCCTCCCCAGGAAGCTTGTGCTCCAAACATCTGTGAGAGCGAGGAAAGAGCCAACGATAGAATAAGCCCTCCTTCCCAGGTTGCTTATGTGCCTAATTCTACGAAGCCAGACACTTCTTCTTCTATGAATCGGTTTGCACCAGACTTCCTACGAGAAATTCAAGAAGATAAATGGGATAACGAAAGTGAAGTCGCCCCTCCCTTTGAACTTGTGGATGATGCACACGACCAATTCCCACAAGACATCCCATCTATTTACGGGGAGCATGAGAGTACTCAGTCTCACGAGAGATTGGACTTTGAATCCAATTCCATACAAGAGCTACCCCATTTCACAGGCCCCTGGGAAGCCAAGTCCACGTGTATGAGAGCACCCACAGTCATGGTAAGAAATGAAGATTCAGTCATACCTAGGAACACAGAGGTAGTGAAAAATACCAAAGTGCAGTGCAATCTCAAGTTAGAAGAGCTACTCAAGGTTAGACCTGAATTATGGAAACATGTAGCCAAACAAGTACCAGAGATAGCAAAACCTCGTTCCCAGGTAGGATCACATAGGACAGTGCCAGAAATACCCTTGGATAAGATAGGAGATATGTGTGAAGGTGAAGAAGGGAACACCTATCTTCCCATTACTTATCAGGAGTACACCACTAAGGCAATTTTGGACTCAGGCGCAGGAGTTGCAATTGCCACCACTTCCCTATGGAAGCGTTGGGGCAAGCCAGCACTCAGGCCAACGAGAATGAAATTGCAGATGGTTGATGGTCATATTGAGAGACCCTTAGGATTGCTAGAAGGAATAACTCTCACCACCTGTGGTGTCGAGTTCGAGCATACCTTTGCCATATGTGACTTTAGCAAGAACCATGCCTATGAAATGATCTTGGGACGACCCTTTATGCGACAATTGCAAGTGGTACAGGATTGGGGAACTAATTCCTTGTACCTGCAACACTTAGGTGTTACGACCAAAGTCAATCTCAAGGATTATTCTCATAGAGATGTCCCTCCTATCCAATGGAATCCTATCCATAGAGCCAAAGATGACACGAAATCTATGCATTCCATAGGGTCTGGATCCTCATGGATGCGTGAAGACACTCATTTATGGATGTGCAAGGTTGCAGTAGAAGAAGAGAAGAGAGAGAAGGCCAGAGAGATAGGTGCAAACGAAACACATAGACCCATTCAAGACCCAACCTATGCACCTGTAGTCTTTCCTGACGAAGAATTCGAACCCCACGGCTGGGCAGAAATCCTAGCAACAATGGATGTAGCCATCAATGAGGAACAATGGACACCTCACTGTGATGAGGATGGCTATGACATTTCAGTTTTCTCCATAGAGCCAATCATGGGAGAGGCAGTTCTAGAAGAATGCGAACCTATGCCTGATGCAATTGAGGATGCAAGCAATTCCGATCTAGAGTCAATCATTATGGACCCACCATTTGCATCAGATGAAGAGTACTTCCATGGAATAGAATTTCAACCCCAGAGGCATGGAGAGCTTACAAATGATGTAAGACTAGCGACACATGTGACCTCGAAGGAAGAAGGAAAGAAGCGAAAGAAGAGAGAAGTCTCACCCGAAGAGGAAGAATCTTTGTTTGAGGTCCCAGAAAATTTTAAGAAGTATGAGATAGACGACAGGAGAGTCATGATAAGAATGCCTAAACGTGAGGCACAGGTAGAAGAGGCCTATGATAATAAAGAAACCACCAAGAAAATAGTTGTGGCCCTAGAGGAAGGGGAGGAGAGATGCACGTACATAGGCCATGACCTGACAGAAGAGGAAGAGCATGCGTTAATTGCCTTGCTAAGAGAATACAGAGATGTGTTCGCTTGGAGTTACAAGGATTTGAAAGGTGTTGACCCTGACATATGCTCACACACCATCCCCATGACCTCAGATGCTAAACCCTCTAAGCAAAAGCCCTACACATATAACGATAATTACGCTGCTAAGATCAAAGAAGAGATAGATAGACTGGTTGAAGCTGGATTTATCTATGAAATTGAGCACACTGAATGGGTATCCCCCATCGTAGTGGTGCCCAAGAAGAATGGCAAGTTGCGTGTGTGCATTAACTTGAAAAAGGTTAATGCAGCCACGATTCGAGATAACTATCCACTCCCCATCACAGAACATCTCTTAGAAAGAGTGGCAGGCAAGGAAGTGTACAGCTTCCTTGATGGATTTTCGGGTTACAATCAAGTAGCCATAGCTCCAGAGGATCAACATAAAACAGCTTTTGCCACAGAATGGGGCATTTTTGCTTTTCGTGTAATGCCATTTGGGCTTACCAATGCACCAGCTACCTTCTAGAGGCTGATGTGCCATGTATTTAAAGAGTTCCTGAGGAAGAACTTAGAAGTCTATGTTGATGACCTTTGTGCTCATTCCAACATCAGACAAACCCACATTCCCGAACTCAGACAAATCTTTGACAAATGTAGAGAATATCAAGTCTGCCTGAACCCAGAAAAGTGCGTTTTCATGGTCAGGCAAGGCAAGATTCTAGGACACATAGTGTCAAAGAATGGCATATCCACTGATGAAGAGAAAGTGAGAGCCATCGCAGAACTACCTAGGCCAAAGAATGTCAAGGAAGTACAAGCTTTCATGGGTCATTGTGGTTACTACCGCCGGTTCATTCACATGTATGTCGTCATAGCAAGGCCCATGTATGGACTTCTGACTAACTTTGAGTGGACGGATGAATGTGAGAATTCCTTCCAGGAGCTTAAACGACGATTATGTTCAGCACCAATCTTGACCACACCAGATTGGAATAAGCCATTCCATGTTCATGTGGATGCATCCAATTATGCTATTGGGTGTGTACTCACACAACCTACGGGTGAAGGTAATATGGATCTTCCCATTGCCTACGCCAGTAGACAATTGAACGCAGCTGAACGAAATTATACCACTACAGAGAGAGAAGGTTTAGGCATGGTATATGCAGTCAAGAAATTTAGACACTATTTGCTTGCAAATAAGTTCAAATTTTTTACTGATCACCAAGCATTGTTATATCTCGTGAACAAGCCATGTAACACAGGAAGATTAGTAAGATGGTTTCTCTTACTAATGGAATACGACTTTGAGGTTGTGGTAAGGAAAGGTAGGACTCATTTGAGAGCAGATCATCTCTCTAGGCTCACATCTGGAGAAGCCCCACAAGGAGTATCAGATGATCTTCCTGATGCTTACTTGTTCAATTTAGAAGTGGTGCCACAGTGGGCTAAGTCATTGGTACCAGTATTGACATACGGACCTAACCATCCAGTAGTAAACACACGAAATAGAGAGGTTGTGAAAGCCCAAAAGTACCACATCATGGCAGGAAGCATGTACAAGCACACAGATCAAGGGATCTTGGCTTGTTGCGTAGAAGAGGATGAGTACACTAAATGGTTGCAATTAGCACATGTAGGTGCATTAGAGCAACACTACTCAAAGCAACGAACTTTACAGACTTTAAAGAGACTCGGAGTGCATTGGCCAACTATGGAAGCTGATGTCCAAAAGTTGTGCAAGGAATGCCTAATTTGTTGCACTAAACCACCTGTGGAACACGCTACTCTATATCAAGTATCCATTGTGCCAGATTGGAGCGAATCTCTATTATCCTTCCTGAGGACAAACACATTCCCTCCAGACATGACTCTGGCTAGGAAAAGGAGTTTAGAACAAGAAGCCCTAGATTACTCACTCATTGGTGATAATCTATACAAACGCGGTAAAGATGGTTACCTGAGACTGTGTGTCCATGAGAGTGAATATCTTAAGATCTTGGAAACTGCTCACCAAGGTGTAGCAGGAGGACACTTTGGACCAGATCGGGTGATCAAGGCAATACTATTTGCGGGCTTCTGGTGGCCGACCCTTCACATGGATGCACATACCTATGTGAAACGGTGTGATGTCTGTCAGCGAACCCAATATCCTATACGTAAAGACGAGATGCCACTGAAACCTATGATGGGCGGACGTGCATTCTCTAAGTGGGGAATAGACTTCGTAGGTCCTATTAATCCCCCAGCTAAGGGTTCCCATGCAGAATATATCATTGTTGCAACAGACTATCTAACAAAGTGGGTGGAAGTAAAAGCCACAACGAAGAACGATGCTCAAACAACTGCTAAATTCTTGTTTGAGAATGTATTCACAAGATATGGGCTACCTATAGAGCTTGTAAGTGATAGAGGCACTCACTTCTTGAACGAAGTGATTGGAAATCTGCTCCAAGAATTCTTGGTAATACATAAGAAGTCTGCCCCCTATCACCCTCAAGCTAATGGACAAGCCGAAAGCACCAACAAGATCTTATGCAATGTACTGACAAAATTAGTGAACACTAAACGCTCTGATTGGGACAAACAGCTACACCATGCTGTTTGGGCATACCGAGTCGCCTATAAAACGGTACTCCAAGCCACCCCCTTTCAGATGGTATTTGGCCAAAACGCGGTGCTACCTTTAGACTTTTTGATACCTACATTGACAATAGCACAAGAGCACGAATGGACAGGTCATGAGCTCTCCTCTAGGATCTTCGACCTTGAACGATTAGGAGAAACAAGACTGAGAGCAGCTGCAGGAATCTATGCAGCTAAGAAGAGGCAGAAGGCATACTTTGATGCCCATGTGAAGGATAAGGGCTTGAAAGCAGGAGATCTAGTTTTAGTCTACACACTGAAGCAACACGCGAGGAAGCTAGAAAAGAGAGGCTATGGACCTATGATCATCAATAGGATCTCCACGAGTGGAGCAGTACAACTAGCCACGTTAGAGGGTGATGTTCTCCCAAACTATATTAGCGGTTGCAGAGTCAAGTTGTATCAGGAACCCCTCACGGAGGAAATGCTCAGCCGACTCAACACTGCTAAGAAACGCAAAGAGGAAGAAAAGCGAATTCGAGAAGAAGCTCAAGCAGAAGCGTTAGAACGCATCAGAAGGATGAAATTACGAAGGCAAGGTAGAGATCAGCCTAGAACAAATGGCTGTGCTGATCAAGGATATCATATGGCAATGTGTGAAGTCGCAGGAACAAGCTCACAGAGGATAACTGATCGACGTCCTTTCGTAACCTTAGATATAAGACAAGGAAAGAGTGCAAGGACCGTAAGAGCCTTGATTGACTCAGGCGCAGCCACTAGTGCTGTTAGAGTGTCTTACTGTCAAGAGTTGCAGTTAACTGTCAATCCTGTGGAAGCATATCTCATAGGATTGGGAGGCGTGGAAACCCCTTGCATGGGCGAGGTGGAACTTCCCCTCTACATTCATGATGAGGCAATGACAATTAAAGTACTAGTGTGTCAAGACGAGGATCTCACTGAACCTCTTGTCTTAGGTCAAGACTGGATCTATGACCAAGCAGTCAACTTAAACCTAAGAAGTGGACTTCTTCAGGTATGGGTCAATCATAGCCGAATCACAGTAGAGTTAGATAATGGAGCACTCAAAGAACTAGGAAAGGCACAGACTCCTGGTCCCTCCAGGGGTACACATGAAGATGACCATGCTGTTCTTGTCCAAAACTATGTGTTGCAGAGGAATGATATTCTCAAAAAAGGAGTCAGGGATGAAACGGAACTCCCTTCTTTTCCAAAGGCCAGAAGGAGACAGCAACCAAAGGTGGATCAAAGGCAGAAGAAGCAGAGTACTACCCATGCCGGAAATCAAAAGTACCTGCGCAGCAAAATGTCTCAGCAAGTAAACCAAGTATGGGTGCGGAAAGGCGAACACCCGGTAGCACTCAAGCCAACCACACGGGCAAAACCTCTTATTAGTAACCAACAACACGTCACTAATAAGACGTCTTTCGGAAATTCTTCTGCTAACGTGAAATCTATTTGGGTGCCCAAGAAGTCGATGAAGGCTAGCCCACAGTCAAGACAAATTTGGGTGCCTAAGGCTTGCTTGCGGGCGCAAATAGCTACGCCGAAGCCACAACCTATACAGCGTAACCCATTCACTCGCACGGCCAGCATTCACTTGTCTTCAACACTCAAGAACATACCAAGGCCTTGTTGGATGTGATGGCTGGATGCACTCAGAAGATCAAGCTGGTGCTGCAAAACCTGCTTCACACCTGCCCTCCTTTCTCTTCAGATATACTTAGTAGACTCCTTGAGCTTCCAAATGATACCAAGAAACCATATATGTGCTTTGCAAATGTTATGAGTAATGATCAAATCAAGACAGACTACTTGTGACTTCAAAATCCTGAAAAACTTACTATTTTGGTATTGACACCTGCTCAGAGTTATGCTCAGTGTGACCAGTACACTTAAAATTGAAACAATTCCTTTTGGGAGTATTAAAGTACCTTAGTAAGCTACCAATCACAAGTGGAATCACTCCAATTGATAAACTATGCACTTAGAAATAAGTTTAACAAATTTATGTGTACCCCCAATATTTTAGGAACTCTGCAGACTCAGACCAGTGTCCACTTCGAAGCAGATTTCTCCCAAATGGCTGAATGAAAACTTCTGAGATTTTGTATTCTTGTAGAAGACCTTAAGCTGGTTCCAATGAGCTATAGAACTCTTGATTTGGTTCAGTAGATCTTGAGTTATGCCTTGTTGAAGTTGACAGAGTTGAAGAGTACACACAGAGAATAACAGTGATGATCAAAATGAGTATATGTATTAAATCTATTGATTGTACATTCCCATTGGCATGATATGTAATGCCCAATGGTACTCAGAGGTGTTGGCTATGGTGTAGCTCACACACACTCAAAAATTCTCTCAGAAATGCCTCGGGAGGAGTGAAGGATACCGCGACTTTTTGACTTGTAACTTATATAGAGATTGAGTGAGATTTTGAATTTCAAAATCATGTCAATCTCCTAGAATCTTGTACCTAAAAATGAGTGAGATATTCTCTCAATCATCCACCTATTCAATCAATCAAGATTTCACGACTTTCTCAGTTAGGTGTGATTACATGAGTAATTAAAGTCATATTGACTTTTACAAGAGATAAAAGGTAATAACCAATAAGCATTGGTTCCTATGGTTCATGATTCATGTAAATGCATCCTTCAAGGGTTCAAGATTTAGCCTTCCAAGGTTCCAATTGTCCAAGCCAATGTGTGTAGGCTTGATATGTACCAACAGCTCCCCCTCAAGCCAAACACTTTGGCTCAAGTCTTCACTTCTAGTCTTCAATTATTTCCTGCAATCCAATCATGGATTTAAATCTGCATAGCTTGCTTCCATCCAGAGCTTTAGTAAGTAAATCTGCACATTGTATATTAGTAGACACATATGATAATTGAATTTCTTTGCTAAGTAACTTCTCCCTCACATAGTGGTAATGAACCTCTATGTGTTTTGTCCTAGCATGATAAATTGGATTAGCTGCTAGGTGAAGAGAACTTGTGTTATCACCAAATATGATTGGTGGCCTTGTGTATAGGCCCAATTCTGAATATAATAGCTTCAACCATATGGCTTCTTGAGTGGCATTGGCTAGCCCTCTATACTCTGCCTCAGTAGATGACAAAGCTACTGTGGGTTGTTTCTTGGATGACCAGGAAATTGGTTTATCACCTGCAAAACATATGTAACCAGATGTGCTTCTCCTGTCATCCTTGCAACCTGCCCAATCTGCATCTGAGTATACCTTGATATCAATGTCTGATGAATATGGAAAGTACAAACCATGGTTTTGTGTTCCCTTTAGGTACTTTACTATCTTCTTTGCTGCCTCCAAATGTGGTACTCTTGGTTTATGCATAAATTGGCTAAGTACACTAACACCATATGATATATCAATCCTGGTTAAGGTAGCATAATTTAGACTACCTACCAAACTTTGGTAACCTGTAATATCCTTGAGTTCTTCTCCTTCATGTGCACTGAGTTTGTGGTTGACCTCCATAGGAATGTTTGAGACTTTAGCTTCCTGCAAATTAAATTTCTTGACCATGTCCTGAATGTACTTCTTCTGAGTAATGAATATACCTGAATTTGTATAGACCAATTCAAGTCCTAGGAAGTACTTCAATAATCCAAGATCATTGATCTTGAATTCCTTCATCATCTGTCCTTTAATGTGTCTTATTCCCTGAACATCATTTCCTGTAATAATGATGTCATCAACATAGACACACAAGTATATTACCTCTGAATTGTTCTTTTTGATAAATAATGAAGTATCTGCTTTACTCATCACAAATCCTTGATCTAGGAGATAGGTTGTCAATCTGTAATTCCATGCTCTAGGTGCCTGCTTCAATCCATATAAAGCCTTCTTCAATTTACATACATGATTTACCTTATTGGGATCTTCATAGCCAGGTGGTTGTGACATGTAGACTTCTTCAGATATCCATCCATTCAAGAATGCATTCTTCACATCCAATTGGTACATGTTCCAATTCTTGGATGCAGCTACACTCACCATAACTCTGATAGTTGGCATCTTGGCCACAGGAGAAAATGTCTCCTCATAATCAATGCCTTGGGTTTGTGCAAAACCCTTGGCTACCAACCTAGCTTTATACCTGTTTATTGTACCATCTGAGTTCCTTTTGAGTTTGTAGATCCATCTGGATCCTATCACTTTCATGGAGTCCTTCTTGGGTACCAAGTCCCAAGTATCACTCTCCTTGAGAGCCTCCATTTCTTCATCCATCGCTTCCTTCCATTCTGGTTTAGTAATTGCTTCTTCAAATGTACCTGGTTCTTCATTCAAGATATCCTTTGCAAGATATACAGAGTGCTTGGTTACAAGTGAAGTATCATATCCATACCTAATAGGTTTCTTCTTTTCTCTTTGAGATCTCCTCATAGCTTGAGTTGAGGATTCTGGATTATCTTCTAGTTGCTTCATCTTCATCTTCCCTTTGGATTTCCAAGCCTTGAACTCTTCAATGTTGATGGTGTCTTCATCATCTGAGCTTGTGTCCTCTTTCTGATTTGATTCTTCTCTGATAAGCTTAGGAAAATCTTCTTCCATATCATCAGGTAGGCTAACCTTCCTGCACTCATTTTCATACCATGAATCATTCTCATCAAATATGACATCTCTGCTTACCTTGAAGCCTTTGTTTGAGGGGTTGTAAAATCTATATCCCTTTTGGTTCAAATCATAGCCAATGAAGATACATTTTTCAGCTTTAGGGTCTAGCTTTCCCCTTACCTGTGAGGGAATATGCACATATGCAACACACCCAAAGATTTTGCAATGGTCCAGAGATGGTCTCTTACCATGCCAAGCCTCATAGGGTGTCATTCCATCAAGTGTTTTTGATGGCAACCTGTTGATTAAGTATGTGGCAGTAGATACACTCTCTGCCCAAAGATAATTTGGCAATTTCTTTTCATTTAGCATAGATCTAGCTGTCTCTACAATGAGTCTATTCCTTCTTTCAGCTACCCCATTTTGTTCAGGTGAGTACCTTGTAGTAATCTCCCTCTTGATGCCTCTTTCCTGCAAGAAATCTTCAAAGTCATTGGAGAAGTATTCTCCACCACCATCTGACCTTAGCTTCTTCAAATGTCTACCTGTTTGATTTTCAACTAATGCAAGATACTTTTTGAAACAATTAAATACTTCATCTTTATGTTTCATGAAGTATAAAACAGTCCACCTGCTATAGTCATCAATAAAGGACACATAGTACCTTGATCCAGATATGGATGGTTCCTTGCTAGGTCCCCAAACATCTGTATGCACCAATTCCAGATAATCTTCATGCATAAAACCTTTCTTGGTATAGGGCAATCTGTGTGACTTACCAAATTGACAAGCCCCACACTTGTATATCATGTGTTGCTTGGATACATTAGGTATCCCAAGCACACATTGATCCCTACTCATTTGCTTTATGGTTCTCTCTCCAATGTGACCTAATCTCTTGTGCCAAATCTCCAATTCTGATAGGGTTTGGTCCTTATAGTTGTACAAAGCAATATTCTTAGTGTCTTCAAGTTCAAAGGTAAACAATCTACCTGATTTCTCTCCCTTGGCTATCCTTCTGAATCCATGTCTTGGATCCTCCACATATGCACCATGTTGAGTGAACCTGACCTGTAGACCTTTTTCCACAATCTGACCTACACTCATCAGATTCTTGGTGATTGTTGGAACATACAACACTCTGCTTAGTAAATTCTGATTACCATCACTTGTTTTGACATTGCCTACTTTAACAACTGAATGTTTAGTGTCATCACCTGTCTGTACTTGGTGCTTGCCTTTGGGTTCTTCCAAATCAGAGAGTAAGGCAACATTTCCAGCTACATGGTTAGAGCAACCTGAATCAATATAGAATAAGTGATCATCATTGATACCTGATTTAGATGTCATGTTCATGATCAACAAGGAATCATCTTGCTCCTCTGCATAATTGTTGTAATCTTTCTTATTCCTGTATCCACCTTGATAATTGCCATTGTGATTGTAGCTATTGTTGTAATTATTGTTGTAGCCATGGTAGCCTTGAGATTGATTGAATCTGCCTCTGCCTTGAGAGTATCCTCCTCTTTGGTGACCTCTTCCTCTTTGGTTCTTGTAGTTTTTGTAGCATTCATCTGTAGTATGGTTAGACAAGCCACAAATATTGCATGGAGATTGATTGTAGGGTCTCCCCCTACCTGACTTACCTCCTCTGCCCCTACCTCTAGATGATCTACCTCTCCCTGCATAGTTTGCTTGGGAGGTAGAGCTTTCTTCTTCAACCTTTTTACTCTTACCCTTATCTTTAGTCTTTTTATCAGTATATAGGGCAGAAGGATGGTTACCTTTTGATTGCTCTCCATTCTTTGTGATCTTTGCTTCATGTGTAAAGAGTTGTCCAATCAGAGTTGTTAGATCAGGTGCTTGGATGTCCATGTATAAGTCCATTGCTGTGGTAAAGCTCTCCCACTTGTCATCTGCCTTTAGTCCATTGATCACTTGTCTGACTATTTGTTCTTCCTCAATCTCTTCTCCAACACTTGCAAGTTGATATGCAATGTCTTTGACTTTGGTGACAAAATCTGAGACACATTGTTTTGATTGCTTCCTAAGAGTTGTAAACTCAACCCATAGCTGATTCTTTCTGGCTCTTGTGCTTGATGAAAAATAAGTTGACAAGGTTTCCCAAGTCTCTTGGGAAGTCTTGCAGTTCCTTACATGAGGTAGAAGGAAATCAGAAATAGAGTTTAGAAGATATGACCTTGCCAAGGCATCTTTTGCACACCATTGGTTGAGCCTCTCATGTTCATCCTTTGTAGGTAGGCCTCTGGTTTTGAATGAGGGCAACTCCTCATCTCCTGAAATGTATCCATACAAGCTTCTCCCTTGTAGATAGGTCTTCATTCTCAATGACCAAGCCTTGTAATTATTTCTGTCCAATTTGTCAATGAAGGAAGGGAAACCATCACCCATGATTACCTTATTCGCTCTGATACCACTGTTGGATGTGATGGCTGGATGCACTCAGAAGATCAAGCTGGTGCTGCAAAACCTGCTTCACACCTGCCCTCCTTTCTCTTCAGATATACTTAGTAGACTCCTTGAGCTTCCAAATGATACCAAGAAACCATATATGTGCTTTGCAAATGTTATGAGTAATGATCAAATCAAGACAGACTACTTGTGACTTCAAAATCCTGAAAAACTTACTATTTTGGTATTGACACCTGCTCAGAGTTATGCTCAGTGTGACCAGTACACTTAAAATTGAAACAATTCCTTTTGGGAGTATTAAAGTACCTTAGTAAGCTACCAATCACAAGTGGAATCACTCCAATTGATAAACTATGCACTTAGAAATAAGTTTAACAAATTTATGTGTACCCCCGATATTTTAGGAACTCTGCAGACTCAGACCAGTGTCCACTTCGAAGCAGATTTCTCCCAAATGGCTGAATGAAAACTTCTGAGATTTTGTATGCTTGTAGAAGACCTTGAGCTGGTTCCAATGAGCTATAGAACTCTTGATTTGGTTCAGTAGATCTTGAGTTATGCCTTGTTGAAGTTGACAGAGTTGAAGAGTACACACAGAGAATAACAGTGATGATCAAAATGAGTATATGTATTAAATCTATTGATTGTACATTCCCATTGGCATGATATGTAATGCCCAATGGTACTCAGAGGTGTTGGCTATGGTGTAGCTCACACACACTCAAAAATTCTCTCAGAAATGCCTCGGGAGGAGTGAAGGATACCGCGACTTTTTGACTTGTAACTTATATAGAGATTGAGTGAGATTTTGAATTTCAAAATCATGTCAATCTCCTAGAATCTTGTACCTAAAAATGAGTGAGATATTCTCTCAATCATCCACCTATTCAATCAATCAAGATTTCACGACTTTCTCAGTTAGGTGTGATTACATGAGTAATTAAAGTCATATTGACTTTTACAAGAGATAAAAGGTAATAACCAATAAGCATTGGTTCCTATGGTTCATGATTCATGTAAATGCATCCTTCAAGGGTTCAAGATTTAGCCTTCCAAGGTTCCAATTGTCCAAGCCAATGTGTGTAGGCTTGATATGTACCAACAGGCCTATGAGCACGAACATACTCGCTTGTAAATGGGTCCCTAAAAGGCCTCATTTTCAAGCCGATACAACTATAAAGTTCTCTAGAGCCTCTACGACACCAAGAAAAAGACCCATCCACTGCATTTGGCAGCCTAAGACCTGTAATAAACCCCCCGACCCCAATTTGTAAATTCATCCCCACTTACTAACTGCATTAGTCTCCTAGGACTACCCACGAACTAACTACACACACTGTCTTCGTGCACTTACTAACCACTAACTCACCATCAACCTCATGTTCATGTTGCAACGGGGACCACAACGGATTTATTCTGTCCATTACGATGTTAACACGTGGTTCTATATTCTCACAGAACCAACCAGCAAACAAGAGCCATGGCAGAAGCAGGTGCAAGTTCTCAAGCCGGATCCGGTGCCCAGATCGTGGACATAGAAACACTCCTCCTCGAGCCACATCTCACCGCAAGGCCGCAAGAACTTCAAGCCGTGCATGTGCTCCCCATTCAGGATCCTCCTCAAGGGCACACTTCTCAAGTAGGTAAGCATGCGCATTGGTTCAGTGATGTCGCTGGACCATTGGGCGATGGAACCTATTTCTGGGAAGCAGAATTGGAATTTAATGGAAAATGGGGTCGATACCACTTTTTCACGCGCGAGTTTGAAAGCTATCAAAATGCCGAAGTCATGCGATCAGTTTGGATCAAAGCGGGTGTGGACAGTTATTTCAGGGCCCACTTACCAAAGCCGGATTTCTTACGATGTTCATATCTGATCAGTACCATCACGCCAAGCAGGGCCAAGGGAGGCGACAGCACCTTTGTGTTGCCATCACTGCTGCCGGGTCATGAGCTTAAAAGATTCAAGTTGACCCTCAATCTGGTAAGAGAAGCATTGGGTATGTATGGCATGCACATCCCCACAGAAAAGGAAACAATGGTGCCAGGTCGAATGAAACACAAAGATCTCAATAAGCTGAAGGATATGGTAGCGATGACACCTACCATTGCGCTTCACCTGCGGACCATCATGCAACATTTTGCTTTTCCCGCACAGGAAAGATTCACAATGCCCCCAAAGAAAATTTGGTTCAGTTTGTATCTAGCAGAGACAGAAAGCCTTCCCATCAACGTACCACATTGGATCATAGATCAGATTCACCTAGCCCATCAAAGGTGGAACAAGAAGCAAAAAAATGTGCTTCATGGATGTTGCGCTCTCACAAAAATAATCTACCGATGTCTGGCCTATGATGTGCCTATTCAGCGGGCACTCATCTGGCCCCGTGCTCAGGAATTCCAAAGAAGACTATCAGCAGCAGGTCCCCCATCAAAGAAGATGAGGGGGGGAGTACAACTACCATGCGCTCAACCAAGGGGAGCCACCACTACACCAGAAATTACCCCTCCCCAGACACGACGCGTTAGGCCATTCACAATCCGGCTACCAAGACCGAGCACAGATGGGCCTAATCTGGTATTTCCACCCGTCCCATCAGATCTGGAAGTCCCACAGGGTTTTACTCTAAATGACCTCACGGATGAAGAAGTAGCCCGACTGATCTATGATTCTAATCTCGAGACGGAAACAGAACGTGCTCAGGAACCACAACCCCAGACAACAACAGCAGCCCCCACCCGACCCGAAGTGGTAGAAGTCGACGTAGAGGAACAAGAGGAAGAACAAGAGGAAGAAGCCTACGAGGAACAAGAATATGACGAGCTTTCAGAGCTGGCAAGTGCCCCTGCGTATTCGGCACAAATCAAAAGACTATATCGAACCATGCAACTGGTTCAAGAACAGCATAAGATGTCACTGGAGTCGGGCAAGAAACTCATGAACCAGTTGCTAGCTGAGGAAGGTGTGGACGAGATGTTCATTGAGTCCATAAACCTTCATGCCGACGCAGTAGGATTGGATGAGGCCATCCATGAGGCAATGGCCTACATTCACAGATTTGAGAAGAGGGTTCCCGTTCGTCCCAGGAGGTCTGGGAAACAAATTCACATCAATGTATCAGCACCGGGAGAGACAACGCAAGCAGACGAACATCAGGAAGCACCACTGTCACCACCATCCCCACCTCGCACTACACACTTCACTCCACCACATGACACTAGCACCACCTCGTACACTACCACCACCATTGTCATGGGTATCCCACTCTCTCCGGGGATCCAATTCGGGGGAGTCCCCATGCCCACTTTCACCACTCTGTTCACTGACGTCACATCCACTCCACCCACGATCCCCATCTACACTGTCACTCAAACAATTGACACTATGGAAACATCACCTGCCACAGCACCGCTCCCTCCCCCCATGCCACCTTCATCTCCCATACCCCCTCCACCCACATCTCCACTTGCATCCACATCATCCACAACTCCCTTTCCCGCCCCCATTTCCCCTGCATCTTCACCCCTCCCAGCATTATTTAATGTAAATAGCATATTTTTAGCATTAAATCAATGTGTATCTCAGCTCCAGAATGAGTACAGAGCTCTGGACGGCCGGTACCAACAACTGACAACACACCACCAGAACTTACAAAGGCAATTTCACATCCTACAAGAGGAAAACGCAGAGGTGAATCAACGCTATACAACGCTTGAGCAAGCTCACCAAACACTATTGGAGACACCACAACCATCGATAGAATCAGGTGTAAAACAACTAGAAGCTTTGCTCGAAGTATACCAGGCCGATAACCTACGAGTCAGACGCAACTTGGCACTACTACGAAAACATATGGCCACAGCACTGGAGGAGAACAAAAGACTGCAAAAACAAAATGAAGAGAATCTGGAAGCGGCCATGGAAGGCTCCCCTCACGAGATAGATCCAGAGCAATTTAAAGCAATTCCCACGGAGACGATGAAAACCATTCTGGAAAGCTATGCAGATCTCCTGGAAGCCCATGATGACTTGGAAAGAGAGCGTGACACACTTCAGAGCAGGCTGAAGGAACAGGAAGAACAACCGAAGAGTGTCCCATCAACCTCCACCTCAGACGAAGTAAAGGCCTTAACCGAGCAGGTAGCAGAACTACAAAAGAGGTTACAGACATAGGAGAGGCAGCCATCCCCTGTGGTAGAACCAGAGCAAGAAGAGCTAGTCCCTATTGAGGTAGATGAGTCTTACGAGGAACCGTATGTTCCTATGCCAATGCCAGGCGGGCGACGAACCTCAGAGGGACTAGACACATTGGAAGTGGAAGCACCCGAGTGGCTTCAGACACTGGAAAGGACAGCGAACACTCACGAAGAACGGGTGGCAATTCAGATCCAATCACTAGCGAACTTAGAAGAGACCGTCATAAAGTCTGAATACTTCAGAAGCATGTCTCACCATAGATGGATAGGCACCAATAATGACCAGTATGTGCCATTCTGTATACTTTTGGCCGATTACAACGCGGAGATTCAACGACAATGTGGCAAACCTCCCACCTTTGCTACACAATTTGGTCCAGATGATATACCGGAAAGTGCTCAGCGTGGGTCCATCCATCAACCCACCTGGAGAATCAGGCTTTTGGAAACATATCCAGAAATGGTCCGAACCTGGAATAATATGCCGTTGTTTATTAAGTACAACCCTTGTTACATTCTAGTTCTGCGACGACGAACCTGGCCTGAATTCACTATAGCTGTCAAAGACATCAAAGCCTGTGCAAAATGGTTGAATTATGTTTATCTAGCACCTCCACGAGGACCTCCCACAGTCAATTACATGATTTCTACAATCCGTCACTGGAGTACTAGGCTACGCAATAATCCTGATGTGATGGCCCAGATGTGCATGAAAATATTTGAATTAATGCTGGTCACTTTCAGGACGTTTAAAAACATTAAGGACCCTCACTTCTCAGGTGCAGGCTTTATGACAGGAAACCAAGATCTAGTGTATGATATGAGTACCACCCCGTCCATTGAAGTAATATATGCCTGGCACGCCAGAATCAAGTACCTCCCAGCCTGCTTTAAACAGACATTTGAGGAGATGTTCATCATAGGATTCTGGGAATATCACTCCGAAATCTTTATACCCAGACCATCACATCTCCTCCAATTATTTGCTGTGGAGAGAACTATTTACTCAGAACAATTGAGGGTGCCTCATCCAGATGTTCCCGGACCTGTGAATTGGGATGACTTGCTCACAGATCTAGCACGTGGCTTGCGACTCGAAGAACACCACCTAGCCTCCGATGTCTTCCAATATTATGTTCAAAAATCCTCTAGACAAGGGTCTGTCAGGGGCGACAGACGCGAGAGTGGGGGGGGGTGTTGGCAGCAGTCAGGGAACCGAAGGAGCCACACGACGAAGAGAGTCAGAGCGAAGGGACAGCACAAGCAGACATGGTAGTCAAAGAAGATCTGGCAAGTAGGCCATCTAATTTTTCAAGACATCAAGGAGTTGAGCACACAAGAAGAAAGAGCAAGTAGGGAGCTCAAAGAGGTGTATGACAAATCAATAGAGAAAACCCTACACAAATAGTGATTTTCATCACTAAAAACCATTGTAAATATCATTTCGTATCTTTGTAGCTCCATTTTGTGCAAGCCAAGGAGTCCTTGAGCTTGAGGAGCTTTAGAAGTATCTACCTGCCAATTTTCATATTTTTTAGACTCCGTTTAAGCCTTCAAATTGGCCCTGGAACCTAATTTTTAACTAGGCCGGACACTAGGTCTGAACAGGGCCAAAGCTAGTCAAAAACTATAAAAGGAGATAGAGAGCTCATTTTTGAGGTTAGATTGTAATTGAAATGAACTTGTAAGAGCTCTTGAAAGTAATCTAAGAACTCCATTGCTCCTCACTCTTTGTCTTGCCGTGTGTGCGCGTGTGCGTGTATGTGTGTGCATGTTGGTGTGCTTCTCACTCACGCATTTGTGTTTCCACTTGCTCGAGGTCTTCATACCATCCTCACGTCTTCCCGGATTGACATTAAAGGAGGTGCTACTCATCACTGAGCTACACCAAATTTTTTGCTCACAGATCTAGCACGTGGCTTGCGACTCGAAGAACACCACCTAGCCTCCGATGTCGTCCAATATTATGTTCAAAAATCCTCTAGACAAGGGTTTGTCAGGGGCGACAGACGCGAGAGTGGGGGGGGTGTTGGCAGCAGTCAGGGAACCGAAGGAGCCACACGACGAAGAGAGTCAGAGCGAAGGGACAGCACAAGCAGACATGGTAGTCAAAGAAGATCTGGCAAGTAGGCCATCTAATTTTTCAAGACATCAAGGAGTTGAGCACACAAGAAGAAAGAGCAAGTAGGGAGCTCAAAGAGGTGTATGACAAATCAATAGAGAAAACCCTACACAAATAGTGATTTTCATCACTAAAAACCATTATAAATATCATTTCGTATTTTTGTAGCTCCATTTTGTGCAAGCCAAGGAGTCCTTGAGCTTGAGGAGCTTTAGAAGTATCTACCTGCCAATTTTCATATTTTTTAGACTCCGTTTAAGCCTTCAAATTGGCCCTGGAACCTAATTTTTAACTAGGCCGGACACTAGGTCTGAACAGGGCCAAAGCTAGTCAAAAACTATAAAAGGAGATAGAGAGCTCATTTTTGAGGTTAGATTGTAATTGAAATGAACTTGTAAGAGCTCTTGAAAGTAATCTAAGAACTCCATTGCTCCTCACTCTTTGTCTTGCCGTGTGTGCGCGTGTGCGTGTATGTGTGTGCATGTTGGTGTGCTTCTCACTCACGCATTTGTGTTTCCACTTGCTCGAGGTCTTCATACCATCCTCACGTCTTCCCGGATTGACATTAAAGGAGGTGCTACTCATCACTGAGCTACACAGCCCTTACAATAGAGAGCAAAATATTTCCAACAGAGCCTACACACCAAGAGAGATATCAATCACACAACTTCACTAAAATGAATGTTGCTCCCAGATTACTCCGAGAATGATCCAGAGACTTTGTGAGCATAACATAGACTCTAATAGCTATCCAATGAGACAAGAATTACATCACATGGATACAATATGAGGGAGAACCAATGCTAACAACTCAGGGGTAGAGAGTTGCAACACTGCCTGCGCACACACATAGATATGCCTACTAAAAGAAAACAAACAAGCAAGCAAGGGGCTAGCTTAAGCAAGGGGCTTGCTTATCACAACTCCAGAACTTAGTGCTCACTTTACATGAGCTAAAACTCCAAGAATATGGGCCAAAAGAAGTCAGGATACATGCTCCTTTTATAGTGAGAAGTGTGCCCCTAAAATCTAGGAACTACCTTTCCAAATCAGCCTCCTAACTTGGAGGACTTAGTTGAGATGACTTGGGGAGTGGTTGAGTGACTTTTCTTGATGGAATCTCGTGGCTTCTGGCTTCCTTTGATTGCTCCACATGTCCATAAAATATTCCACACGAATTTGTAGCTTGAAGCTTGACTTTTAACAACATGTACATGTATATCTATATGTATATGTATATGTATATGTATATGTATATGTATATGTATATGTATATGTATATGTATATGTATATGTATATGTATATGTATATGTATATGTATATGTATATGTATATGTATATGTATATGTATATGTATATGTATATGTATATGTATATGTATATGTATATGTATATGTATATGTATATGTATATGTATATGTATATGTATATTTATATGTATATGTATATGTATATGTTGTTAAAAGTCAAGCTTCAAGCTAAAAAATTCGTGGGGAATCTTTTATGGACATGTGGAGCAATCAAAGGAAGCCAAAAGCCACGAGATTCCATCAAGAAAAGTCACTCAACCACTCCCCAAGTCATCTCAACTAATTCCTCCAAGTTAGGAGGCTGATTTGGAAAGGTAGTTCCTAGATTTTAGGGGCACACCTCTCAGTATAAAAGGAGCATGTATCCCGACTTCTTTTGGGCCATCTTCTTGGAGTTTTAGCTCATGTAAAGTGAGCACTAAGTGCTGGAGTTGTGATAAGCAAGCCCCTTGCTTAAGCAACCCCCTTGCTTGCTTGTTTGTTTTCTTTTAGTAGGCATATCTATGTGTGTGCGCAGGCAGTGTTGCAACTCTCTACCCCTGAGTTGTTAGCATTGGTTCTCCCTCATATGGTATCCATTTGATGTAATTCTTGTCTCATTGGATAGCTATAAGAGTCTATTTTATGCTTACCAATTCTCTGGAGCATTCTCTGAGTAAGCTGGGAGCAACATTCATTTTAGTGAAGTTGTGTGATTGATATCTCTCTCTTTGTGTAGGCTCTGTTGGAAATATTTTGCTCTCTCGTGTAAGGGCTGGTTCTCCTTCTCTATGTATCCATTTGCTATGATTTTGGTGTCATTGGGTAGCTATTAGAGTGCTCTAAAGTTGACTCAAGTTTGAGATTCATTCTCTGTATAATCTCTGAGAAACGTTTGCTGGAGTGAAGTGAGGTCTCTGCTTGACTAGCAGTTGTGAGCATTCAACTAGCTCATGTTGTAGACATTGTTTCTCTTTGTGTAAGCATCCATTTCACGTGAAATTTGTTTTGTTGGAAAGCCCTTGGTGTCTACTACAGGTCTACAAAAGCTCACTGGAGTTCTCTGCATAAGCTCTGAGTAAGAGCATTTTTGGTGTGCAGAGGTCAAAGAAGGATACCTGTGGAGGTCATTCGCGCTTCATCGTTGCTTAGGGGTTGAGATACTTCCCCCATCAGTGGTATCAGAGCATTTGGGCATCTTGGAGGTATCACATACAAGCAAGAAGACCTCTTGGAGTTGGTGGTTCAAGAGTTGCATCAACAAAAGCTTCTTGGAGGTAGCTCACATCAAGGGGGAGCTATTCTACTCAAATTTGCAAGAGCACAAGGTGTCCATCTAAGGAAAGCTTTGGATTGAGGTAACCTCAGAGCCTCATTTTCATTTTACACACATTGGAGCATTAGCCAAGGGCTAGGTCAAGTATCAAAGACTAGATATGGGAGACTTCAACACTCAAATTGAAAAGCTAGACAAAGGTAACTATCAACCATGGAGATTTAGGGTCTCCAACTATCTTATGGGCAAGGGCCTTTGGGGGTTGATTAGTGGAAGTGAACCAAGACCTAGGTTGGATGAGAATCCAACCAATGACCAGAGAAGGGCCTTTAGGGAATGGAATGAAAGAGACAAGAGGGTTATCTTTATTCTTTCCCAACACATTAGCAATAGCATGATCGGCCATATCCAAGACCTGGATTCAAGCATGAAGGTATGGGAGACACTTGAAAGGCTTTATTCAACAAGCACCAAAGCAAGGAAGATCCAACTCAAGAATGAGCTCAACAACCTTAGGAAGAGCTCAGGGAGTAGCATAAATGACTACATACTTAAGGTCAAGGAGTTATCAGATGCATTGGGATCCATTGGAAGCCACGTAGACGATGACGATCTTGTGGCTTATACTCTCAATGGTTTGAGAGATGATGAGAAGTGGAAGCCCTTTACCACTTTAGTTTATGTAAGGGATAATCTTCCCGATTTTCAGCAATTGGTTGCTCTCATGGTCACCGAAGAAATGAACATAGGTGGAAGTTCAACTAAAAGCAAAGATGCACAAGTTTTCTATGCAGGTAATCAAAGGGGCAAAGGAAGACCAGGACAAGGAAGGGGCAAAGGAAGGTTTGGAGGAAGGCAAGGCCACTCAAGAAATCAAGGACATGACCAAGGCACCTCATCACAAAGAGGGAGAGGAAGATCAAGAGGAAGAGGAGGACGACATCAACAAAACAGGAATCAAGATGGCGAAGGATGTTACATATGTGGCAAGTTTGGCCACTATGCTAGAGATTGCTACCAAGGAGGAAACCAAAGGAACTATAATCAAGGTTCTTCATACAAAGGCCAAGGTAATTATGCTTCTACAAGTTCAGAAAATGACAATCTCTTGATGATGCACATGAATGGGAATTCAAGCAAAGTAGATAACACTTGGTATATTGATAGTGGATGTAGCAACCATATGAGTTGCAATGCTTCTTGGTTTACTAATCTACACGTTCCCAAAGGTAAAGGACATGTAGAAACAGGTGATGATACAGCCCATGAGATCTCCCATGTTGGAGATGTAGCTTTGGATGACAAGGAGGAAGGAAGATGTCTCAAGGATGTCTTGCATGTACCTACCATCACAAAGAACTTGGTGTCCGTTGGGCAAATGGTTGAAAGAGGCTATCAAGTAAGGTTCAACAAAGGTGGATGCTTTGTGGAGAACCCTAAGCAAGGTTACAAGGTCATAGCAAGAGGAAAGAAGCAAGGGAGACTCTTCACTTTGGAGGTAAATTCTCATTCTACTCAACATGTCTACTTCACATATGGAAACAAGAGGATTTCGGAGTTGGACTTGTGGCACAAGAGGATAGGTCACATCAACATACAAAGAATGAAGGAAATGCAATTCAAGAGGCTGGTTGAAGGTCTTCCCAACTTTCAAGGACAAGGTATGAAGCATTTATGTGAATCTTGTCAACTAGGGAAGCAAGCGAGACTTCCATTCAAGAAGAGTGGCTACATAAGCCAACATCCATTGGAGTTGATACATACAGATGTGTGGGGGCCAACGAAAGAGCAATCCATTGGAGGTAACAAGTACTTTGTCACTTTTATAGATGATTGCACAAGGATGGTTTGGGTTTATTTCATCAAAAACAAATCAGATGTGTTTACATGTTTCAAAGCATTCAAGGCAATGGTAGAGAAGGAAACAGGTACATATATCAAGAAGCTAAGGTCCGATGGAGGGGGAGAATATTTCTCAAATGAGTTTTCTGATTTTTTAATGGATCAAGGCATCAAGAGGCAAGTAACATGCAGGTACACACCCCAACAAAATGGAGTAGCAGAGAGAAAGAATAGATACATTGCCGAGATCGCTAGAGCAATGCTTAATGAGATGAATGTACCTAACATGTTTTGGAGTGATGCAGCAAATACCGCCGTGTATCTAATGAATAGGGCTCCTACCTCAGGGATCCATGGCTTGACACCATATCAAGCCTATTATGGTAAGAAACCTGATCTTTCCCACTTGAAGATATTTGGATGTACTTGTTATGTACATGTGCCAAGTGAATTGAGGCACAAGCTACAACCAAAGGCAGAAAAGTGTGTGTTTCTAGGATATTCAAATGATCATAAAGGTTACAGGTGCTTCAACCCAAACACAAAGGACTTGAGGATATCAAGGGATGTAGCATTTGATGAGCTACTCCCTTGGTATAAGAAGTATGATTGTATGCAGGACTATGAAGAAGAAAAGCATGGACATGATGAAGAACAAATCGACCTAGAGCTAAGCGGCCCAAGGTGTTCCATCAATGAAGATAGTTCAAGCATGAACTCACCATGGAGGGGGAGATCTTCATCAAGCTATGAAGCACAATCAATCAACAAAGGCAAAGCAACATTGGTGGAGTTGGATGAAGAAGGTAATGAAGTTGAAGATGATGAAGGACACATGATGGAGAAAGAAGCCACGTCAAAGAAAGAGATCAAGTTCCCAAGGCAAAGGAGGTTTATTCCTCCAAAAGGTGAAGAAAGGAAGTCTTCTAGAGTTAAGTAGTTAACTCAAAGGTTTACTTATGATTCATACATGGCAACACATTATGCATATATGAACAAAGTAGTAGAAGATCATGAGCCCGATTGCTATGAAGATGCAAGCAGGTACACCGAATGGAAAGAGGCAATGCAAGAAGAGATCGACGCACTTGAGGAAAATCAAACATGGACTCTAGTGCCCAAGAAGGAGAACATGAAGGTAATAGGTAATAAGTGGGTGTATAAAGTAAAGAGGAATTCAGATGGATCTATTTCTAGGTTCAAAGCAAGATTGGTGGCCAAGGGTTTTGCACAAACCTATGGAGTGGACTTTGAAGAGACATTCAGCCCCGTGGCAAAGATGAGCACCATTAGGACACTCATTGCAATGGCTGCTAGCAAAGGATGGAAGCTCTTCCAATTGGATATCAAGAATGCCTTTCTCAATGGAGACTTGGAAGAAGAGGTATACATGGAGCAACCACTAGGTTTTGTTCATAAAGATTTTCCACATCATGTTTGTAGGTTGAAGAAGGCACTTTATGGCCTAAAGCAAGCTCCAAGGGCTTGGAACCAAAGATTGGTGGACTATTTGATCAAATGTGGTTACAATCAATGCAAGGCGGATCCATCTCTCTTCATCAAACAAAGAGGAGAACTTGTGGTCTACATGTGTGTGTATGTAGATGATCTTATCATTACAGGTAATGATACAAAGGGCATTGAGGAGATCAAGGCAAAGCTTGGAAAGGAGTTTAGGATCTCTGATCTTGGAGATCTTAGGTATTTTCTTGGCATTGAAGTTGTATACAAAGAAGAAGGTATTATGCTCATACAAAGGAAGTATATTCTAGACCTACTTGAGAGGTTTGGGATGCTCAATTGCAAGCCTATTTCAAATCCCATGGAAGTTAATGTAAAGCTAAGCTCCATTGATGGAGAGCCATTAGAGGATGTAACTTTGTATCGATCTATTGTAGGCTCTTTCAATTATGCCACAATAACCAGGCCCGACATAGCATATGGAGTTGGAGTGTTATCACAATTTATGCATAGTCCAAGGACTACACACTTGCAAGCTGCAAGAAGAATGTTGCGATATCTCAAAGCCACTATAAATGAAGGATTGTTCTACTCATTTGATGATGATATGCAGGTCAAAGCTTATTCCGATGCCGATTGGGCCGGTTCGAAGGAAGATAGAAGGAGTACAAGTGGTTACCTAGTCATGCTAGGTAGCAAGATCATCTCATGGATTTCAAAGAAGCAACCCACGGTGGCATTATCTTCCACCGAGGCTGAGTATAGAGCTTTGGCTCAAGTCACATGTGAGCTAATGTGGATTAAGAAGTTATTTATGGAGCTTAATTTGCAGGTTGACACATATCCAATTTTTTGTGACAACATGAGTAGCATTCATCTAGCATCGAACCCTGTTTATCATGCTAGAACCAAGCATATTGAAGTGCACTATCACTTCATAAGGGAAAAGGTGATATCCAAGGAAGTTTCAGTACATCATATTGGTACCAAGGACCAAGTTGCGGACATGTTTACAAAGGCTTTGGATGGGATGAAGATTTCAAAATTCAAGCAATGCATCAACATGAAGGAGCTTGGATGAGGATGAAGAATTGAAGCTTGAGGGGGAGTGTTAAAAGTCAAGCTTCAAGCTAAAAAATTCGTGGGGAATCTTTTATGGACATGTGGAGCAATCAAAGGAAGCCAAAAGCCACGAGATTCCATCAAGAAAAGTCACTCAACCACTCCCCAAGTCATCTCAACTAATTCCTCCAAGTTAGGAGGCTGATTTGGAAAGGTAGTTCCTAGATTTTAGGGGCACACCTCTCACTATAAAAGGAGCATGTATCCCGACTTCTTTTGGGCCATCTTCTTGGAGTTTTAGCTCATGTAAAGTGAGCACTAAGTGCTGGAGTTGTGATAAGCAAGCCCCTTTCTTAAGCAACCCCCTTGCTTGCTTGTTTGTTTTCTTTTAGTAGGCATATCTATGTGTGTGCGCAGGTAGTGTTGCAACTCTCTACCCCTGAGTTGTTAGCATTGGTTCTCCCTCATATGGTATCCATTTGATGTAATTCTTGTCTCATTGGATAGCTATAAGAGTCTATTTTATGCTTACCAATTCTCTGGAGCATTCTCTGAGTAAGCTGGGAGCAACATTCATTTTAGTGAAGTTGTGTGATTGATATCTCTCTCTTTGTGTAGGCTCTGTTGGAAATATTTTGCTCTCTCTTGTAAGGGCTGGTTCTCCTTCTCTATGTATCCATTTGCTATGATTTTGGTGTCATTGGGTAGCTATTAGAGTGCTCTAAAGTTGACTCAAGTTTGAGATTCATTCTCTGTATAATCTCTGAGAAACGTTTGCTGGAGTGAAGTGAGGTCTCTCCTTGACTAGCAGTTGTGAGCATTCACCTAGCTCATGTTGTAGACATTGTTTCTCTTTGTGTAAGCATCCATTTCAAGTGAAATTTGTTTTGTTGGAAAGCCCTTGGTGTCTACTACAGGTCTACAAAAGCTCACTGGAGTTCTCTGCATAAGCTCTGAGTAAGAGCATTTTTGGTGTGCAGAGGTCAAAGAAGGATACCTGTGGAGGTCATTCGCGCTTCATCGTTGCTTAGGGGTTGAGATACTTCCCCCATCATATGTATATGTATATGTATATGTATATGTATATGTATATGTATATGTATATTTATATGTATATGTACATGAATATGTACATGTATATGTATATGTATATGTATATGTATATGTATATGTATATGTATATGATATGTATATGTATATGTATATGTATATGTATATGTATATGTATATGTATATGTATATGTATATGTATATGTATATGTATATGTATATGTATATGTATATGTATATGTATATGTATATGTATATGTATATGTATATGTATATGTATATGTATAT
>CM035428.1:26296943-26314443 GCA_020310875.1 Ceratopteris richardii
TGTATGTGTATGTGTATGTGTATGTATATGTATATGTATATGTATATGTATATGTATATGTATATGTATATGTATATGTATATGTATATGTATATGTATATGTATATGTATATGTATATGTATATGTATATATGTATATGTATATGTATATGTATATGTATATGTATATGTATATGTATATGTATATGTATATGTATATGTATATGTATATGTATATGTATATGTATATGTATATGTATATGTATATGTATATGTATATGTATATGTATATGTATATGTATATGTATATGTATATGTATATGTATATGTATATGTATATGTATATGTATATGTATATGTATATGTATATGTATATGTATATGTATATGTATATGTATATGTATATGTATATGTATATGTATATGTATATGTATATGTATATGTATATGTATATGTATGTATATGTATATGTTATTGTTGGCATACAAGTCAGATGAAGAGCATACTAGCGCAACGGAGGAGTCATGCACAATACGGCAACAAGGCCCAATCATTTTTTCCCATGGACCATTTACAACTCAAGTGATTTTAATCACTACACAAACATTGTAAATTCGGTTTTTGATAGAATAGACTTCATTTTGTGCAAGCCGAGGAGTCCCCGAGCTTGAGGAGTATTAGAACTAGCTACATATCAATTTTCATAATTTTTAGACTCTGTTTGAGCCCTCAAATAGGCTCTAGAACCTAATTTTTAACTAGGCCGGACACTAGGTCTGGACAAGACCAAAGCTAGTTAGAAAACTATAAAAAGAGCTAGAGAGCTCATTTTTGAGGTTAGATTGTTTGTGAATTGAGCTTATGTAAGAGACTTTTTGACTAATGCAAAGAACTCCATTGTTCCTCCCCTTGTTCTTGCCTTGTGTGCGCGTGTGTGTGTATGTGTGTGCATGCTCGTGTGCTTCTCACTCACACACTTGTGCCTTCACTTGCTCATAGTCTTCATACTAGTCCTCACGTCTCCACGGATTGACAATTATGAGGTGAATCTTCTCACGTTGGTACTCACCATTGTGCTAGAGTGACACCAAATTTGGCGCCGTTGCCGGGGAGAGAGCTTCGAGGACGAGCGTGTGATGGTAAGACGTCGAGTTGAGACATTGGAGTTATAGGTAATATCCTTCCTTCTCTTTATTTTTCTTCATTTTTTCCTTACTTTCGCATCACCATCATCACCATCATCATCCCCACCATCTCCCACCTCCATCTCCATCTCCACAAAAAATTTCAGTTTTTTGGTCATATTACACTCCCCACCTCATTTCCCTCATTTCATTGTGAGAGAGAGCGAGAGAGAGCTTGCATGCTATCTGTTTTTGGCGTGTTTTTGAGCTTTTGTTGCAGGAACTAGCTGTACCACCTTCTCCAGCAGTGTGCGCAGGTACGACAGACTCTGCACAGGTCCCGGGACGACGACCTCTGTCTGTCGCGACAGACAGAAAAACTTAATATTTTGTGAATGCGTGTTTGGCACGGTAACCTACACCATTAGAGCACTCCAAATCACTAGAAGTTTCTCAAAAATTTGCATTTTTTCAGTCTATCGTGACAGACACCGTCTATCGCGACAGACACCGTCTATCGCGACAGACACTGTCTATCGCGACAGACACCGTATATCGCGACAGACAGAGACCCACGATAGACACCTGTCTATCGCGACAGACACCGTCTATCGCGACAGACAGAGACCCACAATAGACCCCGTCTATCGCGACAGACACCGTCTATCGCGACAGACCAAATCACGACAGACGACAGACACCGTCTATCGCGACAGACACCGTCTATCGCGACAGACCCATCTATCGTGACAGACACCGCCTATCGCGACAGACACCGCCTATCGCGACAGACACTGTCTATCGCGACAGACACCGTCTATCGCGACAGACACCATCTATCGCGACAGACACCGTCTATCGCGATAGACCCATCTATCGCGACAGACACCGTCTATCGCGACAGACCCATCTATCGCGACAGACACCGTCTATCGCGATAGACAGACATTTTCGGCAAAAATTAAGGTGAAAATTTTTGGAAATTTAGGCTAATTTTGGGGCATATTTGCACTCTCAAATACTCACACACTTGCAAAGGCCTTAGAAAAATGCATTAAAACGCCTGAAAGGTTCTGTTTGTCTGTTTAACCCCCTAAACCCTGAACGGTCATAACTTTTTCATACAAAATCCATTTTTTGAGCTCTAGGGCTTGTCGGAAAGCTCGTGGCATATACTACACGCCCTCAACTGTTTTTTATAAGAATAACGCGTTGATTTTCAGATAGGATATTTGGAAGTTGACACACTGAGGGGTAGGAACACCAAGGGAGCTCTAGGGGAAATTTTTAGCAACACAAAAGGGGGAACAAAGATCATTAAAAAAGTGTCTGAAATAAATTGTCTGTCAATTGAAGGATCAAATTGAAGCTAAACTTGGGATTCTTACAAGATCATCGAGAGCTCTTGGAGAAAGCAAAGTAAGTGCCAAGGCGAACAAGCTTGGGAACGTGCTTCCTGGGTAGACCAGCATCGCCAGGAGGAGCAACTTGAGGTTGGAACATCACTTAACCCCCTCAGTCTATTCGTAGCATAGGCTAAGTGCGAGTAGATGTTCTGATTGATTAGGGGTACGATAGGAACACTCAAGTTTGAAGAGCCCTTAATTTCTCAAGTGCAAGGGTAGGCTAAATTGTAGTCAAGGGATAACTTAAAGGGAAAAAAACTTAAACTAAGCGGACGCAGAACATCAAGTACGACCCACGAAAGTGCTCCTGATGACGCTTAATTAAAAACAAGAAAACACATCCAAAGGAACTTAAAAGAAACAAGTGACTGGTACCAAAGAATCAGCAACGTACAAAGGGCATATGAACCTTAGTTCAGGTAGACACCTAGGGAGAGACAGACAAAGTCTTAGATCTTCGGAGGCTAGTGTCAATCATACTGCGAGGTCTTGGGCCCAGCAGTTGAGCCATCATTCGTACTACCCTAGTTCTGAGACTAGCGAGTCAGAGATGTCTCAAGGCATGGATAAACCTACGGGAAGTTCAGGAGTGCCATACTTGCACAGGGTAGAAGGCCCTTACAAAACGCAATTGGAATACCTTAGGACCAACCGATTGGGTGCTAGCATCTATGAGGACGGCCTAGGAAGATCTGTGGTACAGATTAAGAATCCTGATCAATCCATTGGGCTAGAGCACCCAGCTGTCAAGTTCGAAAACGGAGCATACGTAGACAAGGAAGGGACAATATATGTAGTCACCAGTCATCCCGATAGGACTGATGAATTTGGGAATGTAGTCCCAGAATCAGACTTAGATGACCTAGAGCAAGGAAACATGGGAGTAGAACCGAGGACCCCTCGAGGGAAATCTGTTCTTATGAGGATTATCACACCAGAGTGGATGCCCCAAGATAATAAGAGCATAGATCTTCTTCTGAACCGAGAAACTGAAGAAGCCTTTTGGAGATATAAATCTGATCGGCCATTTGATATAGGAACAATCATGATCTATGAGCTTAAGGATCCCGATAGCCCAGGCAGAGTGACCTACTTAGATCACGCTTCAGAGAGGATCTTTGTGGTGACAGAAAATGATAGGCATGCTTACACTTGGAAAGGTGAAATTATTTTCCCCCAACCAAGATCAAATGTGTCCTACGGTCACCCTGGAGCGGGAACATCCCAAGCTCATGGAACTCAAAGAGACAGAAGTAGAGATAGGCCAGAAGTAAGCTTTGCTAACCCAGGGGGCAGAGAAAGAACAAGGATGGAAACAAATAGGATGGAATCTGAGATACATAGAGCTCACAGGAATCAAAGAAATGCGGATGAGTTCCCTCTACCCCGACCTAGAGAGCGCACAAGGACTTTGAGACCAACTCAGCTAGTTAAGTCCATGAAAAATTACTTTGATGGCACAGGAGACCCATACGATCACGTGGCAGAGTTTAGGCAAGTCTTGAGAGCAGAACAAGTGGACGAACTATTCACACAATATAATGCCTTTGGTCTAACCCTTAGGAACACAGCCCTTACGTGGTTCCAACCATTGAATGAGAGACAGTTTAGGAACATAGACCAACTCCTGGAGGCTTTCGTTATTGAATTCTCTAAGAGTGGCATAAGACATAATACCTCCTCATTGATTCACAGCTTCAAGCAAACCCCTCAAGAGACCGTGAGACTTGCAGGACGAAGATTTAGGCAATATCTTGAAAGATGCCCTATTTTGGAGCTCCCCACACCAGCTAAGCAAGTGGCTTTATTCTTGGATGGATTGTTGAGTACAAAGTTAAGATCCTATGTGTACTTGAAGGACCCTAGGACCATAGAAGAGTGTGTACGCATGTGCATTGACATCGAGGATAACCTAGGGGAGGAGTTAGAGCTTTCCAAGATATACAAAGATTCAGATAGTGCCTCTAGCCTCTCTTCCACGCAATCCACATCAATTGAGGAACTTGCAGAGAAAGTAGCTCAGAAATTAGGTGTCACTAGTAAACAGATCCCAAGGTTTGCCCCTGTGAAGAGATGCTACACTTGTGGTGGCGACCACATGGCGAATGTGTGTCCCATTATGGCTCAACCCCAAGTAAATCCTAGTAGCCAGTACTGCACCATAGAACGGAGATACACAAATCACACAGCACAAGACTGCCCATACAACAAGCAAGTTGTTAGGCAAATCTACCCTCAGCCATACCCTCAACAAGACAGATACCAGAACCAATACCCACCACAACAGTATGCTAGGCCTCAACAAACCTACCAACCACAATACCAAGCCCAGCAATGGCCTCAGCCTGTGTTAGCCCAACAACCTCCAGCTCCATCCAACGTGATCCCTGTAAAGTATGCAGCTGCAGAAGAAAACCTGAATAGAGCTATAGTCCCCATAACACCATTGCTTTCAGAAAGTGATCCCAGTGACCATAGCTTCGATTCTACACATGTTGATAGTCCCCAGGCATACTACATGCAGTCTCCTGAACATGGTGAGTCTTACTATAGTGAAGAGCCAAATGAACCTAGTTGGGAATCAGATTACACAAATGTCATGTATGCAAACCCCAACCCTAGACCCCAACCTAGGCAGGTAAGACCCCCATTCCCTAGAGGACCTTGCTACCGATGTCAGGGAGATCATCTCATTCGTGATTGTCCCTTGCCTCCACCTACTCAAACCCAGTCAGTAACGATCCAAGGCTATTGCCAAGAGTGTGGGAAGGAGCATCTCTTATGAGATTGCCCTAAAAATCCTAATAATATGCCAAAAATCACTCCTATTAACGTTATTGGGTTAGTAGTAGACTCCTCAGGGAGCGTGACTTCCACTGCACCAGTACAGGTAGTGACTAGAGCTCAGGCATTGCAGCAAAACCAAGGGGTAGGCCAGGAAAAGAGCCCAGAAGTTAGTGAAACCGAGAGCATGACAAAGAAAAGAACTAGAGCTTGGAGAGATAGTCGTGAAAGAATGAAAAGGCAATGGGCAAAGAAGATGAGTGAACTAGAGGAAAGTCTACGAGAAACCAAGGCCAAAATCATAGAGATCACATCTCAACCGCACTCTCACACATTCCCACCGCTACCATCCCCATCACCCTCCATCCCTCCACCCTCTAATACACCCCACGTAACCCACCCACCACCCCGAGCAGGATCAGTATTAGCTGATCCCACTCCTGAAGACATAGACATGATGCTTAAAGTATATCAGGCCAGAATCCAAGAAGGGCCAAATGTCACGGATCATGACAAGTGCTACCCTAGAGCTGACCTAGAGATAGAAAGAACCAAGCTTTGTGCGAAAATGGTCGCATTGGCTCAGACTATGTTTGAAGCCAGTCGCCTTTTCAATTACTCGGGCTCAGCCAAGACGCAATTACACTTGGATGGACTTCTAGAGAAGTTAGAGGGCATAATTGCAAGATCTGCCAAGGAAGAAAAAAATCAAGAAAGAGATAAAGCAAGCAAAAACATGACCCACCCCCCATTGAAAGCTTATGTGCCCAATTCCACTAAACCAGACAACCCCCCTTCCCTAGAAAGAATGGAGAATCTAATGGCACAAACACAAAAGGAACTCGCCCCTCAACACCATGACAAGGCTAGTGAAAGAGCAGGTCTTCCTACCCAGAAAGCCTATGTGCTTGAAGCCTATGTGCCTAACTCTACGGAGCCTGACACATCATCTTCTATGAATCGGTTCACACCAGAATTCCTACGCGAGATTCAAGAAGACAAATGGGCTAAGGAAAGTGAAGTCCCTCCTCCCATTGAACTTGTGGATGATGCACATGACCAATTCCCACAAGACATCCCATCCATTTATGGGGAGCAGGAGAGCACCCAATCTCAAGAAAGATTAGACTTCAAGTCTAATTCTTTACAAGAACTACCCCATTTCACAGGTCCATGGGAAGCAAAGTCCACCTGTATGAGAGCACCTACAGTCATGGTAAGAAACGAAGATTCAGTCATACCTAGGAATACAGAGGTAGTGAAGAACACCAAAGTGCAATGCAATCTCACTTTGGAAGAGCTGCTTAAGGTTAGACCAGAAGTGTGGAAACATGTAGCCAATCAAGTGCCCGAGATAGTAAAACCTCGTTCCCAGGTAGGATCACATAGGACAGTGCCAGAGATACCCTTGGATAAGATAGGAGACATGTGTGAAGGTGAAGAAGGGAACACCTATCTTCCCATTACCTACCAGGGGCACACCACCAAGGCAATTTTGGACTCAGGTGCAGGAGTTGCAATTGCCACCACTTCCCTATGGAAGCGTTGGGGCAAGCCAGCACTCAGGCCCACAAGGATGAAATTGCAAATGGCTAATGGTCACATAGAGAGACCCTTAGGATTGCTAGAAGGAATAACTCTCACCACCTGTGGTGTCGAGTTTGAGCATACATTTGCTATATGTGATTTTAGCAAGAACCATGCCTATGAAATGATCTTGGGACGACCTTTTATGCAACAGTTGCAAGTGGTACAGGATTGGGGAACCAATTCTTTGTACCTGCAACACTTGGGTGTTACGACCAAAGTGAATCTCAAAGATTACTCTCATAGAGATGTTCCTCCTATTCAATGGAATCCCATCCATAGAGCCAAAGATGATACGGAATCTGTGCATTCCATAGGATCAGGATCCTCATGGATGCATGAAGACACCCACTTATGGATGTGCAAAGTAGCAGTAGAAGAGGAGAAAAGAGAAAAGGCCAGAGATATAGGTGCAAACGAAACACATAGACCCAGTCAAGACCCAGCCTATGCACCTGTAGTATTTCCTGACGAAGAATTCGAACCCCACGGCTGGGCAGAAATCCTAGCAACAATGGATGTAGCCATCAATGAAGAACAATGGACACCCCACTGTGATGAGGATGGCTATGACATTTCAGTCTTCTCCATAGAGCCAATCATGGGAGAGGCAGTATTAGAAGAATGCGAACCTAACCCTGATGTATTTGAGGATGCGAGTGACTCCGATCTAGAGTCAATCATCATGGACCCACCTTTTGCATCAGATGAAGAATACTTCCATGAAGTAGAATTTCAACCCCAGAGGTACGGAGAGCTTACAAGTGATGTAAGACTAGCCACACATGTGACCCTGAAGGGAGAAGGAAAGAAAAGAAAGAAGAGAGAAGTCACACAAGAAGAGGAAGAATCTTTGTTTGAGGTCCCGGAAAATTTTAAGAAATATGAGATAGATGACAGAAGAGTCATGATCAGAATGCCTAAGCGAGAGGCACAATCGGGAGAGGCCTATGATAACAAAGAAACCACCAAGAAAGTAGTTGTGGCCCTAGAGGAAGGAGAGGAGAGATGCACGTACATAGGCCATGACTTAGCAGAAGAGGAAGAACAAGAGCTAATAGCCTTGCTAAGAGAATACAGAGATGTATTCGCTTGGAGTTACAAGGATTTGAAGGGTGTAGACCCTGACATATGTTCACACACTATCCCCATGACCTCATATGCCAAACCCTCTAAGCAAAAGCCATATACGTATAACGATAATTATGCGGCTAAGATCAAAGAGGAGATAGATAGACTGGTTGAAGCTGGATTTATCTATGAAATTGAGCACACTGAATGGGTATCCCCCATTGTAGTGGTGCCCAAGAAGAACGGCAAATTGCGGGTATGCATTAACTTGAAGAAGGTTAACGCAGCCACGATCAGAGATAACTACCTGCTTCCTATCATTGAGCATCTATTAGAAAGGGTGGCAGGCAAGGAAGTGTACAGCTTCCTAGATGGGTTCTCTGGCTACAATCAAGTGGCCATTGCACCAGAAGATCAGCATAAAACGGCTTTTGCCACTGAATGGGGCATATTCGCCTTTCGGGTAATGCCATTTGGGCTTACCAATGCACCAGCAACCTTCCAGAGGCTGATGTGCCATGTATTTAAAGAGTTTCTGAGGAAGAATTTAGAAGTCTATGTTGATGATCTTTGTGCTCATTCCAATATTAGACAAACCCATATTCCTGAACTCAGACAAATCTTTGACAAATGCAGAGAATATCAAGTCTGCCTAAACCCAGAAAAATGTGTTTTTATGGTCAGGCAAGGCAAAATTCTAGGACACATAGTGTCAAAGAATGGCATATCTACGGATGAAGAGAAAGTAAGAGCTATAGCCGAATTACCTAGGCCAAAGAATGTCAAGGAAGTACAAGCTTTCATGGGGCATTGTGGTTATTACCGACGATTTATACACATGTATGCCATCATTGCAAAGCCCCAGTACGGACTTCTGACAAACTTTGAGTGGACTGAGGAATGTGAGAATTCCTTCAATGATCTTAAACGGCGATTATGTTCAGCACCAATCTTAACCACACCGGATTGGAATAAGCCTTTCCATGTTCATGTGGATGCATCCAATTATGCCATTGGATGTGTGCTTGCACAACCTATTGGTGAAGGTAATATGGATCTTCCAATTGCCTATGCTAGTAGACAATTGAATGCAGCTGAACGAAATTACACCACTACTGAGAGAGAAGGCTTAGGCATGGTATATGCAGTTAAGAAATTTAGACACTATTTGCTTGCAAATAAGTTTAAGTTTTTTACTGACCACCAAGCATTGTTATATCTCGTAAACAAGCCATGCAATACAGGAAGATTAGTAAGATGGTTTCTCTTGCTAATGGAATATGATTTTGAGGTTGTGGTAAGGAAAGGGAGGACTCATTTGAGAGCTGATCATCTTTCTAGGCTCACATCTGGAGAAGCCCCACAAGGAGTATCTGATGACCTTCCTGATGCTTACTTGTTTAACTTGGAAGTGGTACCGCAGTGGGCTAAGCCATTAGTGTCAGTATTGACATATGGACCTAACCATCCAGTAATAAACACGCAGGATAGGGAGGTAGTAAAAGCCCAAAAGTATCACATCATGGCTGGAAGTATGTACAAGCACACAGATCAAGGGATCTTGGCCTGTTGTGTGGAAGAGGATGAGTACGCAAAATGGTTGCAATTAGCACATGTAGGTGCATTAGAGCAACACTACTCAAAACAACGAACCCTACAGACACTAAGATGACTCGGAGTGCATTGGCCAACTATGGAAGCTGATGTCCACAAGATGTCCAAGGAATGCCCAATCTGTTGCACTAAACCACCTGTGGAACATGCCACTCTTTATCAAGTGTCCATAGTGCCAAATTGGAGTGAACCTCTAGTATCCTTCTTAAGGACAAGAACATTCCCTCCAGACATGACTCTGGCTAGGCACAGGAGTTTAGAACAAGAGGCCCAGGATTATTCACTCATTGGTGATAATCTATACAAGCGTGGTAAAGATGGTTACCTGAGACTATGTGTCCATGAGAGTGAGTATCTCAAGATCTTGGACACTGCTCACCAAGGTGTAGCAGGAGGACACTTTGGACCAGATCGGGTGATCAAGGCAATACTATTTGCGGGCTTCTGGTGGCCGACCCTTCACATGGATGCACATACCTATGTGAAACGCTGTGATGTCTGTCAGAGAACTCAATATCCTAAACGTAAAGATGAGATGCCACTAAAACCTATGATGGGTGGACGTGCATTCTCTAAGTGGGGAATAGACTTTGTAGGTCCTATTAATACCCCAGCTAAGGGTTCCCATGCGGAATATATTATTGTTGCCACAGACTATCTAACAAAGTGGGTAGAGGTAAAAGCCACAACGAAGAACGATGCTCAAACAACAGCTAAGTTTTTATTTGAGAATGTGTTCACTAGATACGGGCTACCTATAGAGCTAGTTAGTGACAGAGGCACTCACTTCTTGAATGAAGTTATTGAAAATCTGCTCCAAGAATTCTTGGTAGTACATAAGAAGTCTGCCCCCTATCACCCTCAAGCAAATGGCCAGGCTGAGAGCACCAACAAGATCTTATGCAATGTACTGACGAAATTAGTGAACAATAAACGCTCTGATTGGGACAAACAGCTACACCATGCTGTTTGGGCATACCGAGTTGCCTACAAAACGGTACTCCGAGCCACTCCTTTTCAAATGGTGTTTGGTCAAAATGTTGTGCTACCTTTAGACTTTTTGATACCTACATTGAAAGTGGCACAAGAGCATGAATGGACGGGTCATGAACTCTCTTCTAGACTTTTTGACCTTGAACGATTAGGAGAAACAAGACTGAGAGAAGCTACGGGGATATATGCAGCTAAGAAACGACAAAAGGCATACTTTGATGCCCACGTTAAGGATAAAGGTTTAAAGGCAGGTGACTTAGTTTTAGTCTACACATTGAAACAACACGCAAGGAAACTGGAGAAGAGAGGCTACGGACCTATGATCATCAATAGGATCTCCACGGGTGGAGCAGTACAACTAGCCACTTTAGAGGGTGATGTTCTCCCAAACTATATTAGCGGATGCAGAGTCAAGTTGTATCAAGAACCTCTCACAGAGGAAATGCTAAGTCGACTCAACACTGCTAAGCAACGTAAAGAGGAGGAAAAACGAATTCGAGAAGAAGCTCAAGCAGAAGCCCTAGAGCGCATACGGAGATTGAAATTAAGAAGACAAGGTAGAGAGCACCCTAGGCAAGATGCATATGCAGATCAAGGATATGACGTAGCTATGTGTGAAGTTTCAGGTGTTAGCTCACATAGGATAACTTATCGACGTCCTTTCATAACCTTAGATATAGGACAAGGAAAGAGTGCAAGGACTGTAAGAGCCTTGATTGACTCAAGTGCAGCCACTAGTGCTGTTAAATTGTCTTACTGTCAAGAGTTGCAGTTAACTGTCAATCCTTTGGAAGCATATCTCATAGGATTGGGAGGTGTGGAAACCCCTTGCATGGGCGAGGTGGAACTTCCCCTCTATATTCATGATGAGGCACTGACAGTTAAAGTACTAGTGTGTCAAGATGAGGACCTCACTGACCTCTTGTCTTGGGTCAAGACTGGATATATAACCAAGCAGTCAACTTAAACCTAAGAAGTGGAATTCTCCAGGTATGGGTGAATCAGACTAGAATTACAATTGAGTTAAATAATGGAGCACTCAAGGAACTAGAAAAGACACGGACTCTTGGTCCCTCCAGGGGTGCACATGAAGTTGACCATGCTGTTCTTGTCCAAGGCTATGTGATGCAGAAGAATGAAGATCTCAAAGAAGGAGTCAGAACCACAATGGAACTCTCTTCTTTTCCAAAGCCCAGAAGGAGGCAGCAACTAAGGGCAGATCAATCATTGAAGACTCTCCAGGCAAGAGATCAAAAGAACGCGCAAAGCAGAACAACTCAGCCGATGAAACAAATGTGGGTGCAGAAAGACGAGCTGTCGACCGTAACTAAGTCGCAACAACGGTCTCAACTTCCTATTAGTAATCAACGACTTGATGCTAATAAGAGGACTCCTAAAACCTCTGTTGAGAAAGTGAAGTCTATTTGGGTACCCAAGAAGTCGATGAAGGCCGACCCACAATCAAGACAAATTTGGGTGCCTAAGGCTTGCTTGCGGGCTCAACTATCCCCACACAATTCACATCATACACGACAGGGTTCACTCGCTCAAGCAGCTGCCACCCACTCTTGTCTGATACACTCGAACACACTACCACCTAGAAGCACGCACAGACTCACTCGTAAATGGGTCCCAATGGCACAACAACTCCCAGCAGAATTACTCATGCAACCCTCCCGAATCTCCACAAAACCAAGACCCAAAGCCATCCACTGTATTTGGAAACCTAAAACTTGTAAAAAACCCCCGGACCCCAGTTGTAAATCCATGCCCACCTACTAACTACGTCACTCTCACACTACATCATTCCACTTAGTTCTTAGGTCCAACCAATTCCTAACTACACACACAAGCACCGAGCACTTATTAACCTACTAATCTCTCCCGAACCTCATGATAATGTTGTAATGGGGACAAAAACGATTCTAACTTGTCCTTTACAATATTAACACATGTTTCTATATTCTCACAGAATCAGAAGGCAAGAAGTAACATGGCAGAAGTGATAGGTCTGAGCTCACAAGTAGGAATACTTACTGCAGGAATCGATGTGGATAGTCTACCTGTGGATGTGCCACCAACTGAACGACCTGTGGAGCTACAACACCTTCAGCAAATCCCGGTACTGGATCCACCCACAGAGATCACAGAAAGAGTCCATGCCAATTCTCATTGGTTCAATGGCATGCCAGGTCCATTAGGAGAGGCCAAGTATATATGGGAGTCTAAGTGCGAGTATGACAGATCATGGGTTCGATTCCAATTTTTCTCCAAGGAGTTTGAGACTCTACAGAACACCGAGGATCTCCAGACCATATGGCAACGTGCAGGGCTAGCAGAATACTTTGAAGCACCACTACCTAAACCAGATCTCCTCCGATGCTACTATTTGGTCTCCACATTACAAGCAAATGAAGAAAAGGACAAACCAGGATCATTTGTTCTTCCTTCCTTGCTGGGCAACAACGAGTTGAAGAGGTTTGAACTTACTGTGGAGTTGGTGAGCGATGCTTTGAATATGCACGGCACACATGTACCCTCTGAAAAGGATGCTCTCGTTCCTACTAACATGAAGGATAGGAAACTATTGAAGCTTAAAGACATGGCAGCACTCACACCAAACGTGTCCATCCCTCTCCGTATGTGCATGCAACATTTTGCTTTCCCCGGCCAAGACCGCTTCACACAACCACACAAAAGAATCTGGTTCGCTCTCTACTTAGCGGAAGCAGGTGCGTTACCAATTAAGCTGCCGGTATGGATTATAGATCAATTGTATGAAGCAAATAAAAGGTCTTCTAGGAAATTAGTGGTAAACGGTTGCTGTGCAATCACACGCATTATTTACCGGTGCCTAGCATACAATGTTCCCATTGAACGTGCCTTAACTTGGGCACAATTACAAATGTTTAAGAAGCTCAAGACGTCCACACATCAATCCAAGCGCATGAGGGGTGCGATCCCTTGTGTCCAGACAAGGGAAGTTTTGACTACTCCTGAGGTATCGCCACGAAGGGAGACCACTGTACCTCCCTTTACCATTAGGATACCCAGGTCTGGATCTGAAACTACGACACAAGCTACCCCTTCATCTCCTCCTGCTCCACCTGAATTTGAATTTGCTACAACTGGAGATACTGAAGGAATGGATCCCCAGGACTTCGAAGCATTCTTACAAAGTACACAACTCTCTGATGTAGAGTTTTATTCAGATGCAGAAGAACAAGGCACATCTTCACAAAGGAGAAGAAAATCTACAGACGACCGCCATGTACATTGGAACGACGCCCAGCAAGGCCAACAACAAGGACACCTAGAAGAAGAAGGAGCATATGAAGAGGAGACCACTGAAGCCCCAGCCTATACAGCAGAACTCCGAAGGCTGTATCAAATTATGGAACGGGTGCGATCGCAACAACTGCTCACCAAACAGAGCAGTAGAGTACTCATGACTCAGCTGTTGGAAGAAGCAGGAGTTGACTCAGAATATAGTGAAGGTCTCTTATTGATGGCAGAAACATATGGGGTAGTGGAAGCAGTGCGGACTGCCATTAGGAGGTCTCCAGTTCAATATGATCCACGAAGATTCCAGACACAACCACGCTCAGGTAAGAATATCCAGATCCCCATTACAACTGCAGAAGATCCAATTATTACATCTGAACCCATCAGGACAACCTCCCAAGCAACCGAAACGGCTAGCCAAGAGCACCCAGTCACCCATGAGGAATCCATCGAGCCACTACCACCCACACCCCCACCATCGCCTCCTAGAGCAGAAACAGTGGAAATCACCTCGATCACTCAACCCACCGAACCAACCTTCATCTTCCGTACTCCCATCTCTAGTTCAACCCTATTCTCCACCACTGATAACCCAATCTATGAAGCAACCCCCATCACTACACAATCCACCGAATCGCTCATAGAGCCTGCCCTAGGACAACCATCCCCCATGCCCTCAGCCATAGGTCATCCTGACCCTAGGTCCATATTCATGGGTTTCCCTGCTACCATGCAACCCTTCATGCCCTCCTCAACTCTACAACCTCAACCCCCAACCTCCATCTCTCCACTTCTCCAATCCCTCCATAACTTCCTTGTTAAAACTTTTCAACCCAGGTCTCAACCATTCCCTTTATTTTCAGCTCCCCACCCCACCTCTCATCTATTCACCACTTTCACACACACACCACCTACCATTCCAACGTATATGGTAGACCCCACACTCACACCCACTCCTGAAAGTATGGACATTTCACCACCCACAGCACCTCCCCCTCCCCCCACGCTTCCACCCCCTTCCATTCCCCCTCCACCAATTTCACCCACACACACGTCTTCAATAGACACATCATTCACTCTTCCCCTTTCCCAATTCCCTTCCCATGCATCTTCCATTGTAAACACCACCCCCTCATCTATAGGCAATGCATTGGACACCATGCTCGCTTGTATATTAAACTTGAGGACAGATTATAATCAGCTCCAGCAACAGAATGAACGCTTGCAAAAGCACTCGGAGACACTACAACACCGCCTTGCTGCACTAGAGGACGAAAATGCTCGCCTCCACACACAATTCCAAACTCTCCAAGAGGCTCATAGCATATTGGAGGTACAGTTGCAGAACACAGATAAGGAAGCAATACAAGTGGTAGAAGGTCACCTACGGACACAGCTGGAACGCAATTCAAAGCTTCAGCGAAATATGGCCCTACTCAAGCGACATCTTGCGGCCGCTCAAGAAGAGAATCGACGCCTGCAAGTACAAAATCAAGAGAACCTAGAAGGAGCTATTGAAAGCACACCTGGGGCACCCATCAGCCCATCAAAGTTTCAAGCAGTGACCCCCGACAATATCAAGATCATATTGGAAGACTATGCCATGCTGCTTGAAGCACATGACCTGCTATCAGAGGAACTGGGTCAACTGAAGCAGAAACACCAAAAAGAAACAATAGCAGCCTCTCAAACCACCTCCTCCGCGGCTTCACTTCTCACAGACTCAGAGGCCTTAAAAGATCTCCAGAAACAGGTCACCGAATTGCAAGCACGTCTACTACAATATGAGAGACCACCTTCCCCTCCAGAGGCTCCCATCGACGAAGAAGTAGTACAAATTCCTGTGGAACAGACATTTGAAGAAGAATACGACCCAAAACCCTTCCCAGGAGGCCAACAAACGGAAGAAGCTCAGGACACATTCGAGGCACCACGGCCTCCATGGCTACGTCAAGTGGAGGAAATCGGGAGTTCTCACGAAGAGCGCACAGTAGTGCAAAATCAGGCCATGAGGGTCATAGAGGAAACTGTGCTACAATCTGCTTACTTCAAGAACCTGTCATCGAGACGCCTTATCCTCTCATCCGAACTCCAATACAGGCCTTATTATATTATCTTGGCTGATTATAATGCAGAAATACAGAGAGTCACGGGTCAGATTCCTACCTTTGCTACCCAATTTCAACCTGAAGACCTTCCTCCAGAGGCGCAAAAAGGCAAAATTCGTCAACCCACCTAGCGGCAGAAACTTCTAGAGACATATCCAGAAATGCTACGCACATGGAACAATGCGCCTTTACATCTCCTATATAATCCATGCTACGGTCCAGTTCCACGTCGCAGGTCTTGGAAGGCATTCAATATCAAAGTGCAGAACAACGCGCAATGCAAGGAATGGCTAAACTACCCATACATTGCGCCACCACAGGGACCACCGTCGGTAGCATACATGATGGGAACAATTCGCCATTGGATGTCGCGATTGAAGCCCATGCCAGATGTAGCAGCTCAAATGATGCTTAAAATTTTAGATATGATGTAGGTAGTCCTGAAAACTTTTAGAAATGCAGCCGCACCACAGGTACGTCTCCCGGGGTTTAGCAATGGAAATTATGATTTGGTGTATGACATGAGCACCACCCCCAGTATTCGTGTGGCTTACGCCTGGCATGCACGCATCAAATACCTCCCTGCATGTTACAAACAGACCTTCGAAGAAATGTTCAGATCAGGTTTCTGGGAGTATCACTCGGAGATCTTCGCACCGAAGCCAACACACCTGCTCCATCTCTTTGCTTGTGAACAAGCAATGTACTCTGAGTACTACACCACCCCGCAACCAGAGGCCCCTGGCGCAATAAATTGGGATGCATTGGAAGCTGATCTAGCAAGAGGCTTAAGGATAGGAGAACACGAACTTGCCACCAATGTCATCCAATACTATATCGACCACCCGATAGAACAGAGGTCTGTCAGGGGCGACAGACGCTAGGAAGGGAGGAGTGTTGGCATACAAGTCAGATGAAGAGCATACTAGCGCAACGGAGGAGTCATGCACAATACGGCAACAAGGCCCAATCATTTTCTCCCATGGACCATTTACAACTCAAGTGATTTTAATCACTACACAAACATTGTAAATTCCATTTTTGGTAGAATAGACTCCATTTTGTGCAAGCCGAGGAGTCCTCGAGCTTGAGGAGTATTAGAACTAGCTACATATCAATTTTCATAATTTTTAGACTCTGTTTGAGCCCTCAAATAGGCTCTAGAACCTAATTTTTAACTAGGCCGGACACTAGGTCTGGACAAGACCAAAGCTAGTTAGAAAACTATAAAAAGAGCTAGAGAGCTCATTTTTGAGGTTAGATTGATTGTGAATTGAGCTTATGTAAGAGACTTTTTGACTAATGCAAAGAACTCCATTGTTCCTCCCCTTGTTCTTGCCTTGTGTGCGCGTGTGTGTGTATGTGTGTGCATGCTCGTGTGCTTCTCACTCACACACTTGTGCCTTCACTTGCTCATAGTCTTCATACTAGTCCTCACGTCTCCACGGATTGACAATTATGAGGTGAATCTTCTCACGTTGGTACTCACCATTGTGCTAGAGTGACATATATGTATATGTATATGTATATGTATATGTATATGTATATG
>CM035428.1:26319443-26339443 GCA_020310875.1 Ceratopteris richardii
AGCAAGTCTTTCATTGTCGATGAATGTCCATGTGGATGGTTGACTGATGAAATTCTTTGAGTGACTCGTCATGTCTCCTCTTGTCAAAGCGAAATTTGCCAAGTACTGAGAATTGAATTTCTTTATATTCCTTGACAAACAACATTGGGTAACTACACCAAGCTTAGTTTCACATATTCTCTTTAATTCACCATAAGCAGGAGTCTTCTCATCCAGTATACATACAAAGATTTGCAGGGTACCAGAACTACCCCTTGCAGATATCTCCCTGGATGCTCTCTTACATGTAGTAGTTAAACATCACTTCAAGTTGCGGACCTTCAAGCTCTTCACTCCTACCATAGTAAGAGGAAACCATAGTTGTGGATGCCATGTTCATGCCAAGTTCTTGACATCTACCAGATAAGGCAGCAATTATATCATCTGCTAGCCGAGACACACTTCTATCCAAACTGATAACTGCCCATTAATCAACAATTCCACCTTTAACCAAGCATGACTCATTCATGTTTCATGAGCCAAACCTGGGATTAAGTGCTTCCTCTCCCCCTTATTTTATTTTTTTTAAAGAGGAACAATGTCACAAAACACGAAGACAAAGATTAGTATCAAAAAATGGTTTACATGTGTCAATGTGCTCTCGTGCATGGCACTCTCAATTGTGTCTATGCACGGCCATGTAATGTGGCCCTATATTAATGCATACTTTGGAAATGCATGACCTGAATGGTGCAACAGACAAGGTTGTGCCAGGAGCACATGGTTGTCGCTCGTCGAGGCTTTCAATGTTATTTGCGAAGGTTGATGCCGACCTTGGTGGAGGTATCTTGAGTCTCGAACTGATGTAATCCTCCTTATTGGATTCCATTTTAGAACAACATTTGGCACTGTAGAGATCACTTCAGGCGTCTTCCTCTTTGGATGCTTTCTGAACTGTGGTATCTAGTGTGGTTGGCGCTTTGGTTCGGTGGAGGCTACTTGTACTTTTGGCTTCCAAACCCATATCCTTTTTGCATGTCTTCCTACTATTGTTGAAGAGCTGATTTGATCTTCCTTCGGTCTCTGTACATGGTTCTTACCCTTTTCTCTTTTTGGCTTCTTTGTTGAAACCTTTCGCATGTGGGAGAACATAGGTTGGTGTGGATGTAAGAGCTTTTTAGGTACCCACATTTGTAATCGCCCTTGTTGAGCTGCAGCTAATTTCTTAGGCACCCAAACTTGTTGGATACCTTGTGATTGAGCTTGTCCAAGCTGTTTCCTTCGTCTTCTGGCCTGGTTGGATTGCCTGGATGGGATTTGTGGGGGCAAGGCTGGTGGTTGCTCTCCTTTGCGTACCCAGATCTGCTTCATGCTCGGAACTGCTTTCTTATCGAATGGTGTCTTTCTATTTGATGTAGCAGTTGTCGTGAACGATTGTGTTTGCCTGTGTGGTGGACTCACTACTGTGGCTACTTGATTCTTTGGAGAAGAAGAAAGATCCACCCGCCTTTGAACCTGTTCTTCCATGATTGACTCCTTCTGCATCATAGAGCTTTTGACACATACAACATCTTCTTCCATATGATTAGTCTTGGAAGAACTAAGAGAGTGTGTGGTGCCATGATCTAGGAGCATGCAGTTCTCTAATTCTAATGTAATGCATTGTTCATGTACCCAAACTTGAAGAATTTGACTTCTTAGGTTTAAGTTAACTGCATGGTCATAGATCCAATCTTGACCCAAGACAAGTGGTTCTGTAAGGTTCTCATCTTGACACACTAGTGCTTTGACTTTCATTGGAACATCTTGAAGGTAGATGGGAAGTTCCACCTCGCCCAAACAAGGAGTTTCCACACCTCCCAATCCTATGAGATAAGCTTCTATGGGATTGATGTTCAACTGCAAGTCTTGGCAGTAGGAAAGTCTAACTGCACTACTTGCTGCACCTGAGTCAATCAATGCTTCACAGTCCTTACACCCTTCCCTTGTCCTATCTCTATGGTCACAAAGGGTCTTCAATCAATGACTTGAGAAGTCGCTATGCCTGATTTTTGGCACATATCCATGTGATATTTTGGGCCTTTTGAGCTGACATCTAGGCCTAATCACCTTAACCTATTTCACCTTATGCGCTCTCTAGCCTCTGCTTGTGCTTCTTCTCTCACCCTCAACTCCTCCTCTTTTTGCTTCTTAGCAGTGTTGAGTCTCGTAAGCATATCCTCTGTAAGAATTTCTTGGTATAACTTCACTCTACATCCACTAATATAGTTGGGCAAGATATCACCTTCTAAAGTAGCCAATTGAACTACATCGCTAGTGGAAATTCTGTTAATGATCATGGGTCCATATCCTCGTTTTTCCAACTTACGGGCATGTTGTTTTAGTGTGTAAACCAACACTAGATCTCCCTCTTTCAATCCTTTATCTTTGATGTGTGCATCAAAGTATGCCTTTTGTCTTTTCTTTGCAGCATAGATGCCTGCCGCCGCTCGTAGCCTCGTCTCACCTAAGCGTTCTAGATCAAAGATCCTAGAGGACAACTCATGTCCATTCCACTCATGCTCTTGTGCTACCTTTAAAGCTGGGATTAGGAAATCCAATGGTAGCACAGCATTCTGTCCGAAGACCATCTGAAATGGGATGGCGTTGAGTACCGTTTTGTAGGCAACTCAATAAGCCCAAACAGCATGATGAAGTTGTTTGTCCAAATCAGAGGGTTTATTATTTACAAATTTTGTCAATACGTTACAGAGGATCTTATTGGTGCTCTCGGCTTGTACATTAGCTTGTGGGTGATAGGGGGCAGACTTCTTATGTATCACCAAGAATTCTTGGAGAAGATTTTCAATGACTTCATTCAAGAAGTGTGTGCCTCTATCGCTCACTAACTCTATTGGTAGTCCATATCTCGTGAACACATTCTCGAATAAGAACTTAGTCGTAGTCTGAGCATCATTCTTTGTTGTGGCTTTCACTTCTACCCACTTGGTAAGGTAATCTGTGGCTACAATAATATACTCTACATGGGAGTTTCTAGCTGGGGGGTTAATAGGACCTACAAAGTCTATACCCCATTTCGAGAATGCACGTCCTCCCATCATTGGTCTCAAAGGCATCTCATCTTTACTAACTGGATATTGTGCACGTTGGAATGTGTCGCATTTCTTCAAATAGGTATGTGCATCCATATGAAGAGTGGGCCACCAAAGTCCTGAGAATAGAATGGTCTTGATTACTCGATCAGGACCGAAGTGTCCACCTGCAACACCAATGTGTGTAGTCTCTAAGACCTTTAAATAGTCTGATTCATGCATGCACAGTCTTAAGTAATCATCTTTGCCTCTTCGGTATAGGTTGTCCGTATAGCCTTGAGCCTCTTGCTCCATGCTTCGTCTTCTTGCTAGACTAGCCTCTTTGGGTAATCTTCCCGACCTCATAAACTCTACCAATGGAGCACTCCAATCTGGAATTAATGATACTTGATAAAGGTTCGCATGCTCCACTGGTGGTCTCTCTCTGCACATTGGACAATTCTTAATCCACTCATGTATTTCTTTGTCCATGCTAGGCCAATACACTCCTAAACGCTTCATATTCTGCAATGTTCGTTGTTTAGAATAGTGATTTCCTAGCAATCCTTCATGAGCTTGCTGCAACCAACTACTATGTTCATCATCCTCGACACAGCAAGCTAATACACTATCAGTATCTTGTTTGTACATGCTTCCTGCCAATACGTAATATTTTTGTGATTTTACAATTTCTTCTTGTGATGTTTTCACATTCTTATTTGCAGGGCCGAAGGTTAGGACTGGTACCAACTTAATTTCCCATTTAGGAACAACTTCTAAATTGAACAGATAAGCATCAGTTAATTCATCAGACACTCCTTGCGGTGACTCTCCTGAAGTGATTCGAGAAAGGTGATCTGCCCTAAGGTGGGTTCTACATTTCCTGACAACAACTTCAAAGTCATATTCCATTAGTAAGAGGAACCATCTTACTAAGCGTCCTATATTGCAAGGTTTATTGACCAAATATAACAAAGCTTGATGATCAGTGAAAAACTTGAACTTGTTGGCCAATAAATAGTGTCTAAACTTCTTCACAGCATAAACCATGCCTAAGCCCTCTCACTCGATGGTGGTATAGTTTTGTTCAGCTGCAGTTAGCTGTCTAGTAGCATATGCTATGGGTAAATCTAACTTTCCATCACCTGTGGGTTGTGCTAGCACACATCCTATGGCGTGATTGGATGCATCCACATGGACATGGAATGGTTTATTCCAATCAGGAGTGGTCAGTATTGGTGTTGTGCACAAACATTTCTTCAGTTCATTGAAAGAATTCTCGCATTCGTCGTTCCACTCAAAATTTGTCAACAAACCATAAAGAGGTTTAGCTATGATCGCATACATGTGGATAAATCTACGATAATATCCACAATGTCCCATAAAGCCTTGTACCTCTTTAACATTCCTTGGCCTTGGCAACTCCGCTATGGCTCGTACCTTATCTTCATCTGTTGAGATTCCATTCTTAGAAACAATATGACCTAAGATTTTACCTTGACGCACCATGAACACACACTTTTCTGGGTTCAAACACACTAGATATTCTCTACACTTGTTGAAGATTTGTCTGAGCTCAAGGATGTGAAATCTTCTTTCTTGGGAATGAGCACATAAATCATCCACATACACTTCTAAGCTCTTTCGCAAGAACTCTTTGAAGACATGGCACATGAGCCTTTGGAATGTTGCAGGTGCATTGGTGAGCCCAAATGGCATCACACGAAATGCAAAGATTCCCCATTCTGTGGCAAAAGCTGTTTTGTGTTGATCTTCTGGGGCAATGGCTACTTGATTGTAACCTGAAAATCCATCAAGGAAGCTATAAACTTCCTTGCCTGCAACACGCTCCAATAGGTGTTCCGTGATTGGAAGGGGATAACTATCTCTGATCGTAGCGGCATTAACTTTTTTAAGGTTAATACACACTTGCAACTTCCCGTTCTTCTTGGGCACCACTACAATGGGGGACACCCATTCAGTATGCTCAATCTCATAGATGAATCCAGCTTCAATCATCCTATCAATTTCTTCTTTTATTTTGGTTGCATATGTATCATTATATGTGTAGGGCTTCTGTTTGGTAGGCTTGGCATTAGCAGTCATGGGGATAGTATGAGAGCAAATTCTTGGATCTACCCCTTTCAAGTCTCTATAGTGCCACACAAACACATCCCTATATTCCCTTAATAGAGCTACGAGCTTCATTTCTTCTCTTGCACTTAGGTCATCTCCTATATATGTGCATCTCTCTTCATTCTCTTCAATGGTCACTACAATTTTCTTGGTCTTTTCTTTATTATCATATGATTCTCCTATGATGGCCTCTCTCTTAGGCATGCGTACCAAAATTTTGCGGTCGTCAACTTCATATTTCTTGAAGTTTTCTGGTACTTCAAACAATGATTCCTCCTCTTCTTGTTTGACTGCTTTTCTTTTCTTCTTCTTTTGACTGCTCTCACTTCCATCCTTTGAATTTACCGTTTTAATACTTGCAAGAGGTTCTTCTTCTTTCTGGTTAAACACACCTACATCTTCTAAATAGTGCTTCTCTGAGTTAAAGCAACTATCCATTACAATGGACTCTAGATCATCGTCATTCTCTTCTTCTTCTATGATATCACTAGGGTCACATTCTTCTAGCAAGAGCTGACACATGAACACTGAAATATCATAACCAATGTAACATAATCCTGGTAAGGAGATGGTTGAACCACACCCTAAGAGAGAGGATTAGGAAGTAATCCTCAACCATGGCTTTTGGGGCAAGTGGTTAGCCCATCACATTCCTAACCAAGAGGTTGTGAGTTCAATCCCTTACATTGGTATCAGAGCCTAGGAAGTAGGCTTGGGCAAGGTGGAATGATCCAATGGCCTCTAAAAAAGGCGCTTGGGCATCCTCCATGTGAAAGGGTAGGAATTGTGGAAGGCGCGCGTCGATTTCAATGATGGACCTTACAATGATTGGGGTGTATCTCCCAATCCGTAGGTCGGATTGAGGCGTGTAATATACCGTTGGAAAGCTCTCGGAATGAACTTTCCAATGAGCTAGCTTGCAATGTGTGAATTCCTTGGGAATCCTTGGATGGAACTTGATTGAGTACATCCTGCCAGTCCCATAGCTGGTCAGGGTACATCCTGCCAGGGTACATCCAGGGTACATCCTACCAGTCCCATAGTTGGTCAGGGTACATTCCCGAGGGAGTTCAAGGGGGGAAGAATGTAACATAATCCTGGTAAGGAGATGGTTGAACCACACCCTAAGAGAGAGGATTAGGAAGTAATCCTCAACCATGGCTTTTGGGGCAAGTGGTTAGCCCATCACATTCCTAACCAAGAGGTTGTGAGTTCAATCCCTTACAACCCTCCTCATCACAATGAGGTGTCCATTGTTCTTCATTGATAGCAATGTCCATGGTGGCTAAGATTTCTGGCCAGCCATGAGGCTCAAATTCCTCATCTAGAAAGATCACCGGTGTGTAGGCTGGGTCTCTAACTGGTCTATCTCCTGGCAAAGTTACTTCTTCTCTTGCCTTTGAATGTTTTTCCTCTTCCTCTGCGACCTTGCACATCCACAAATGAGTATCTTCATGTAGCCATGATGGATCAAGTGAACTTTCAGAATGCACAGAGATAGAGTCTTCTTTCGCTTTGTGGGTAGGATTCCACTGTAGGGGTGGTACATCTCTGAAGGTGTAATCCTTCAAATTGACCTTGGTGGTGACCCCTAAGTGTTGTAAGTACAAGGAGTTGGTTTCCCAATCCTGTACTATTTGCAATTGTCGTAGGAAGGGTCTTCCTAGGATCATCTCATAGACGTTATTTTTCTCAAAGTCACATATAGCAAATGTATGTTCAAACTCCACACCACAAGTGGTTAGAGTTATCCCTTCAAGCAATCCTAGAGGTCTCTGAAAATGACCGTCTGCCATTTGAAGCTTCATTCTAGTTGGTCTTAATGTGGGTTTTCCCCATTGCTTCCACAAGGAGGTGGTTGCAATAGCAACACCAGCACCTGAATCTATGATTGCTTTGGTTGTGTAACCTTGGTAGGTGATTGGAAGATAAGTATTACCTTCTTCACCCTCACACATGTCCCCTATTTTGTTTAGAGTTATCTCTAGAACTTTTTGCTTAGATCCTGTTTTTGGCTTATTGGAATCAAGTTCTGGAACCTGATCCTTCACATGATTCCATAGCTCAGGTTTTGCTTTGAGCAGCTCTTCTACAGTGAGATGACATTGAACCTTAGTGTTCTTCACGACATCAGTGTTCCTTGGGACCACTGAGTCTTCATTTCTGACCAATATTGTGGGAGCTCTGATCTGAAGAGATTCAGATTCCCATGGGCCTAGAAATTGAGGCAGTTCTTCTAAGGTATTAGATTCAAAATCTAACCTTTCGTCTTCTTGTTGTTTTGCTTCATCTCTGTAAATAGATGGAATGTCTTGGGGAAATTGATCTTGAAGGTCATCAATCTCATGAATAGGAGGGGAATTATTGTTCTCCTTGGCCCATTTCTCCTCTTGTATTTCCCGCAAGAACTCTTGAGAGTGCTCCTGAATTGAAGGAGGTATTCCATCATCCATGGAATTAGGAACATAAGCTCCCATTGGTGGTGAGCTTCTTCTCTCAATAACTGGTTGAGCCTGTGGAGGTAAAGAAACTTGTGGTTTGTTTACCAATTGCTCTAATCTTTCTAGTAAGCCCTGGAAATGCAAATCCAGTTTGACAGAGTTTGTCTGATTGAACTTTTGACTAGTCTCGAGTATAGCTTGAGCTTGTTCTACCATTTTCATGCACATTTTCATCCGTTCAATCTCTAAGTCCGCTCTAGGGTAACTTTGTCTAGGTTTGCAGCTGTAGGCCCTTCTTGAAGTCGAGCGTGGTAGGCCTTGAACACCATGTCCAAGCCTTCTAGGGTTGGATCTGCAAGAACAGACCTTGGTTGCGGCCTATTTACAATGGGTGGTGGGGTGGGATGAGATGGAGTGGATGGAGTTTCAGCATGCGAGGGGTTTTGAGATGCAATGTCTACTATTTTTGTTTTTGCGTCTTTCAAGCTTTCTTCTAATTCCGATAACTTTTTATTCCACTTGCGATTGGCCTTCTCTCTAGTATCTTTCCATGTTCTTGTTTTCCTCTTACTAGGCTCTCCTGATTCACTCAACTCCGATTGTTCTGCTGGTTTATCTTGTTTTAATGCTTGTGCCCTAGTAACTGCCTGTACAGGAGCCACATTACTACCACTGACACTTGAATCCGCCACTAAGCCTACCACATTAATGTGAAGAGAGATGGTGGATGCAATCAAAAGATGAGTAGGTGCTGCTACAACCAGCTTCACACCAGCCAACTGAGACTTCAGAGTTGATTAGTAGACCCTTTAAGCTTCCTAAATCCACCAAAATATCATCCAAGTACTTTGGAACATGTATCCCAAAAGTTTAAGTCAAGACAGACTAGTTGCGAAATGACTAGCTCCCAAAACTTGCTATTTTTGGACATACACCTGCTGGAAAAAATGAACAGTGCTCTCAACTTGGTAGGAATTAGAAAACTTCCTTTTGGGCATAGAAAATAGACTTAGCAAGCTTCCCAATCCAAGTTAAAAAACTTCAAATGATGGACTGAGCACTAAGAACAAGATTTATCAATTTCTGGAACATGCCCACCATTCTCGGGACTCTGCAGAGATAGACCATTGAGCAGTAAAATGCAGATATCTCCAAAACTATAAATTCAATGACCTTGAAAATTGATATGCAGAAAGTAGACAGTAAGAGATATCTAACGCACATTAAAATCACTGAAAAAGGATCAGTAAAACTCGAGATATGACCTTCTGAAGGTACTACTCTGAGTGAGTATAGCAGAGAACAAAACAGAGAAGTGAATGATGATAAATGTACAAATTCATATATGATTACAGCCACATTGGCAATGAATCTTTGCACAATGGGAGTAGAATGATAGAGCTATGGAGTAAGCTCTTCAATCTCTACAAAATGACATGAAGTGGTCACGTACAAGGCTTGCTAATCGCCTCTTCCTTCTTGCTCCTTTTATAGCTATTCTTGGAGGGAGTTTTGAATTCGAATTCGAATGGCTCCACCTAAAAGTGATCCCCAAATTTAGGTGATATTCCCTCAGCTCAAAAATTCGTGGGTTTTGGTAGTTAGAGCCACGAAATTGCTTTTACATCATGCATGAGGTAAGCCATCCTTTTCCTTTTTCTTTTTTCAATTACAAGAGATAAAAATGAACTCTTTTACAAGAGGTGTTCACATGACTAATCATGTGACTTACAAATGAGGATGATATCAAATATATCAAGCATGTAGGCTTGGGTAAAATGCACCAACAATTATTGGGTGTAATCTTGGGCGCACTAGAGGGGTTTCTTGGACAATCTCTGGGGAGATGGTCTTTGCCACAATCACAACAAAAAGCCTGTATTGTGATAGCCTGTCCTTGACTCGGAGATGGTGAGTGGGGACAATCACAAAGGAAATGGTCGCCCTGACATCTGAAACATGGTCCTCTAGGGGCTTGTGGTCTTACTTGCCTCACTTGGGCCCTAGGGTTAGCATTTGTGTATATGACATTGGAGTATTCAGGCTCCCAATTTTGTTCCATAGGTGGTGCCTCATATTGATACGGATAAATCTCACTATGTTCAAGTGACTCTGTGTAATAAGCATGTGGACTACCTTCATGGGAGTAGTCTGAACTATGAGCATGAGAGTCATTCTCTGAGATCAGTGGGGTCACTGGCACCAATGCTCTATTAAGGTTCTCTTTTGCCACTGCATACTTAACTGGAATTGTATTGGTAGGAGCTGGTGGTTGGTTTCCCAAGACTAGTTGTGGCCTATATGGTGCCTGATATTGTTGTAGTGGTCTATAATATGGTTGTTGGTATTGGTTCTGATACCTACCTTGTGGGTAAGGTTGCTGATAATTATGTCTAACAGTCTGCCTATTGTAGGGACAATCTTGAGCCGTATGGTTTGTGTACTTCCTTTCAATAGTGCAGTATGGGGTATTCCTTTCTCTCATGTTCTGGTTGTGCATTGGACATAAATTAGCCATGTGGTCGCCTCCACAAGTATAACACCGATTCAATGGGGTGACTCTCTGTGTTTGTCTATTTTGGACTCCCAGCTTCTTGGTAACTTGCTCAGCTATCTCCTCTATTTCCGTGGAGATTTCCGAAGTATGACTAGTAGAACTATCAGAATCCTTATAGAGTTTGGACAATCCTAACTCCTCACCCAAGTTATCTTCTATGTCAATGCACGTCCGCACACACTCTTCTATGGATCTAGGCTCTTTCAAGTACACATATGATCTTAACTTGGTGCTTAGTAAGCCATCTAAAAACAAAGCCACTTGTTTGGCTGGTGTGGGTAACTCTGGAGCAAGGCATCTCTCTAGATACTGTCAGAACCTCCTACCTGCTAGTCGCACTGTTTCTTGGCCTGTCTGCTTAAAGTTGTGGATCAAAGATGATGTGTTATGCCTGATACCACTCTTGGAAAATTCTACAATGAATTCGTCTAGTAGTTGACCTATATCGCGATAGTTTCGACTACTCATTGGTTGAAACCAAGCCAAGGCAGTGCCCTTAAGAGTTAAACCAAATGCCTCGTACTGGGTGAACAAATCCTCAACCTGTTCAGCTCTTAACACTTGTTTGAACTCAGCCACATGATCATAAGGATCTCCTGATCTGTCAAAATAATTCTTCATTGCCTTGATCACTTGAGTGGGTCTAAGGGTGTGTGCTCTCGGGATCTAGGCAATGGAAAATCAGGTTCATCTCTTTGTTGCCTATGTGCTTGATGTCTCTCTCTTTCAGGTCTTTCATTTTCAAATCCTGCTCTATTTCTGCCCACAGTGTGTACAAAACTTACCTCAGGTCTCTCTCTATTTCTTTCTCTCTGGGCTTCATGAGCTTGGGATGATCCTACTCCTTGGAGGCCATGGGAAACATTGGATCTTGATGGAGGGAAAATCAATTCACTCTTCCAAGTATATGCATGCCTATCATGTTCTGTTACCAAGAACATTTTCTCTGATGTGTTATCCAAGTAGACAACTTTTCTTGGTATCTCTGGGTCCTTGAACTCGTAGATGATGACTATGCCCAATTGGCTAGGTTGATCTGGCTTGAATCTCCAAAAGGCTTCCTCTGTTTCTCTATTCAAGAATAGTTCTATGCTTTTGTTGTCTTGAGGGATCCAGTCTGGAGTGATCACTCTGGTCAAAACTGACTTACCTCTAGGAGTTTGGGGTCCTTGTCCTATATTTCCTTGTTCTAGGTCTCCTATCGCATTCTCATGAATGATATTTCCAAACTCATCGGTCCTATCTGGTAGGTTGGTGACCACATACATGGTTCCTTCCTTATCAATGTATGAACCCTCTTCGAACTTGACCACCGGGTGTTCAAGTCCAAAGGGTTGATCTGGATTTTTGAGTTGGACCACTGATCACCTCAAGCCATCCTCATATATGCGAGCACCTAATCGGTTGGTCCGAATATATTCCAATTGTGTCTTATAGGGACCTTCTGGTGTTTGTAGGTGGGCAGTTCTTGGTCCCCCTGCAGCTTTCCCCATGCTAAAAGACATTTCTGAGTCACTTGTGTTAGAGTTGAGTACGTAAGGACAACCAATTAGTTGTTGTGCCCAAGACTTAGCTGTATGGTTGACACTATCCTCAGAAGATCTAATGCTTTGTCTATCCTTGCCTAGGTGTCTACCAGATCTCAGGTTCATAAGCTTTATCTTCTAGTCCCAAATCAGGCTCTTGGGGGTCAAAACAGGGAAACAAGACCTTTTGGAAAAAATCGCGATTTTGTGAACTTCAAGAGAATCACGATCCTGTGAAACCAAGAGAATCGCGATGCTGTGAAATCAGAGAATCGCGATGCTGTGAAATCAGAGAATCGCGATGCTATGAAATCAAAGAATCGTGATCCTGTGAAATCAGAGAATCGTGTTTTTGAGAATCGCGATTGTGAGCAGAGAATCGTGTTTTCACAGAATCGTGTTTTTTTGAAAATCGTGTTCTAGAGAATCATGATTTAGTACCTTGGACGAAAATCGTGTTTCTGAAAATCGCGATTTTGTCTCAGAGAATCGTGGTTTTCAAAAATTTAGAGAATCGCGATTTTGAGCACAACCATAGAATCGTGTTTTCTCAGAATCGTGTTTTTTTCATGAAAATCGCGATTGTCAATAGAGAATTGTGTTTTCACAAAATCGTGTTCTAGAGAATCGCGATTTTGTACCTTGGATGAAAATCGTGTTTTTGAAAATCGCGATTGCCAACAGAGAATCGTGTTTTTGAAAATCTCGATTTTGTCTCAGAGAATCGTGGTTTTCAAAAATTTAGAGAATCGTGATTTTGAGCATAACCACAGAATCGTGTTTTCTCATAATCGTGTTTTTGTCATGAAAATTGCGATTGTCAACAGAGAATCGTGTTTTCACAAAATCGTGTTTTAGAAAATCATGTTCTAGAGAATCGCGATTTTGTACCTTGGACGAGAATCGTGTTTCTGAAAATCGCAATTTTGTCTCAGAGAATCGTGGTTTTCAAAAATTTAGAGAATCGCGATTTTGAGCACAACCAGAATTGCGTTTTCTCAGAATCGTGTTTATTGGCTGAAAATCGTGATTTGTGAGAATTGCGATTTTGAGCACAACCACAAAATCGCGACTCTGAGAATGACCTCAAAATCGTGTTTCCTTCAGAGGGTTTTAGGCGGGAAATAGAAAATCATGATTTTTCAAAAAAATTTGAATTTTTCACAGAATCGTGTTTTTTGGCGGGAAATTCAAATTTCTGAGCGCCGAGCAATGGCAAGCTCCATATGTGCAGAAAATCATGAAAAAACACAAGCACTTGCTCTCTCTTGCACTTCCTAACTCCTTCCCAAACAATAATGCATGAAAGATGGTATGAAAATGATGAAAATGCACAAAAAAATGTTGGTGCAGACCAATCACCAATTGAATGTTTGGAAGATTAAAGGATGAAGGAAGATTCAATTCTTGAAGCTTGGAAGAAGGATACATTCAGAGGATATGAGGAATGTACACATATGTACATTAGTATAGTCATAGTTCACTTAGATCTTTGATTAGTCATAGACTTGTACAAATTTCTCTATAAATACCTTGAAAATGTCGAGGCGTGATATGAGAGCATATGGAAGAATAGATGAGTGAGCATAGAAGTCAAGAAAGGAGAAGTTAGATGTCATGAGACATGTGAAATGTTAGTTGAGTTTTCCTCTCATCACGCAACTGTAATTTTCTGAGTAATCGAAGAAATATTGCGCCCGATGTTTCTGTGTCTGCTCCATCTGTGTTAGATCATTTGTAAAATCCTTTTGAGGATATCTAAGTTCATATTTAATGAGTCTATGACTTGAGTTTTAGAGTCTAATTGTAAACAGGCTAGGAGAATTGTTAATAGGAACATTCATATGTGTTGAGTGTTCACAGTTCTCTGAAACAGGCACAAATTTTGATCTTGATCTTTTGGTCTGTTCTCACTCCACAGTTTAAAGTTTTGTGCAAGAAAGCACTTAATTTTTAAGTTGGAAGGTAAGCTACTCGTGGCTAGAAGCATTTGCTTAAACGGGTTTTATACTGAGAGAATTGAAGTTAAGAAGTTAGGGGTGTCAAATCGACTTCTTAGAAGTGCAGATTTAGACATAGGTAACTTGTGAAGTTGATTTCTCAAGTTATACTAAACCTTTTGAAGAAATTTAACTTGGAGGAGGTGCGCAACGTCTAGGCGACACTCCATACAAAATTTCATAGAAAACTTTACATGTTTGATAGGTCAATGAGAAGAAATTGTGCTGCAGACTTTCTGTGTTTTATCTTCTTCACAGAATTTTTCAACCTTTGATAATTTGGAGATTGGACCTCTAATTTGGTGAAGATTTTGACTTACTCTTGGTATAGAGGTGCTCTAATCACAAGAGTAGGTTGTTCTTTTGGAGATTAACACTCTCCATCAGTGGTATCAGAGCAGGAAATATCAAAATCAAGGAAAGGAGGATCCCGACTGCTGCAGATTCAAGAAATTCAACAATTGAAGAACTAAAAGGTGAAAGCTTGAAGGCAAAGCTTGAGGAGGAGACCATACGACATCAAGAAAGACAAAAGGAGTCTAATTCGAAGTAAAGGTACATATATTGTTCCTAAAGCTTGAAGATTTCAATACACAGGTGGACACAAGATGGGAGATTCTCTTCAGATAGAGAAATTGGATAGGGAAAACTATCCTGCATGGTCTATGAGGATGGAAGCTCATCTTATGAGCAAAGATTTAATAGCTTATATCAGAGGAGAAGAAGAGAAGCCACAGTTCAGAGATCCTAGTGTTCCAACTAGGGAAGAGTTAGCAGATTTGAAAAATTGGATGAAGAAAGATGCTCAAGCTAGGAGCATTATATATATGGCAGTCAATGATTACTTGTTACCTCATATTCGAGGTCTTGAAAGTGCAACTGATATTTGGAATGCTTTGGAGGAGCATTTCCAGAATACTACTAAGTCAAGGAAGGCATCCTTATGGGTAGAGTTTACCACCTTTAAGAAGAAGGCTTCTCAATCCATTTCAGACTATGTGACAAGAATGAAAGATATTGCAGATGCTTTAGGAGCTGTTGATGAAGACATTGAGGAGGATAAATTGGTAAGGCAAATTCTTACACGTTTAAGAGGTGATGACAAATGGAAGCCATTCATTTTGTCTACAGAGTTATCACTTGATCATTTCACTCCTAATTTAAATCAGTTGCTAGGTCATATGCTAACATTTGAGCAGGATGTTAAAGGAGATGGTGACAAGAGTGCAGGTCATGCAATGTACTCAAAGGACAAGAAGAAGAATAGCAAAGGAAAGCAACAAGCAAATGAAGATGAAGGCACAACTAGTCAAGCCAACTTCCTAAGAGGAAGAGGAGGTGGCAAAGGTAGAGGAAGAGGCAGAAACAACAAAGATGGAGGCAAAGCTTGTTGGATTTGTGGTAAGACAAATCACTTAGCTAATGATTGTTGGCATAATACTCAGAGTAATAATGGATATAGTCAAAACTATAATGCAAGAGGAAGAGGTGGCAGAAATCAAAGAGGTAATTTCAGAGGTAGAGGTAGTAGGGGTTACTTTGGAAGAAATGCAGGTAGAGGTTTCCAAAGTCAACAATATAACACCTACTACAATTATGCTTCAGATCAAAAGGAAGATTCAACATTGATAATGAATGCAACTTGTGAAAGGCAGAGTGAAGATCAAAGAGTCTTCTACATTGATTCAGGGTGTAGCAATCACCTGAGTGGTAATATAGCCTTGATGACTGATTTGGAAAATAAGGTATCTAATCATGTTGTTCAAACAGGTGACAACACAAAGCACAATGTGAAGTCAATTGGATCAGTGAAGGCCAAGGATGGTAGCACCTTATTGAGTAAGGTCTTGTATGTTCCTACAATCCCTAAGAATTTGATAAGTGTAGGACAAATTGTTGAAAAGGGATATGAAGTAAGGTTCACTAATGATGGAGTATATGTGGAAGACCCTAGTCAAGGGTATAAACAGATTGTTTCAGGGAAGAAAGAAGGAAGATTATTTACATTGAAGATTCAAGGCAATATTGGTCATGCTATGTTCACATATGGAGGACATAAGATCTCTGAGTTAGATCTTTGGCAAAAGAGGCTTGGACATTTCAATGAAAGAGGTATTAAAGACATGATTAACAATGGTTCAGTGCTTGGGTTGCCTAATGTTGCAGGTCAACATATGACATACAGATGTGAGGCATGTCAATTAGGTAAGGCTCATAAGCATTCCTACTCCAAGCATGGTTTTATGTACTCAGAGAAGCTTGAGTTGGTACATACAGATGTGTGGGGACCATCAAAGGATTTCAGTATAAATGGGTCAAGGTATTATGTGATTTATGTTGATGATGCTACTAGATGGATCACTATTTATGTGATCAAAGATAAGTCAAAAGTGTTTAATACATTTAAACACTATCATGCATATGCAGAAAGAATTACAAGACATAAGTTGAAGAGATTAAGGTCAGATGGAGGGGGAGAGTATTTCTCTAATGAATTTAGTGATTACTTGTGGAATGCAGGTATAAAAAGGGAAGTTACTTGCAGGTACTCTCCTCAACAAAATGGTGTAGCAAAAAGGAGAAATAGAACTCTAGTTGAGTTTGCAAGATCCATGATGAAGGAGAAAAATTGCCCTAATTATTTGTGGGCTGAGGCTGTAAATACAGCTACTTATTTGGTCAATAGGTTACCATGTAAAGCCTTGCAGGGTATGACACCATATGAGGCTTGGTGGGGTAAGAGACCTACCTTGGATCATTGCAGAGTTTTTGGATGTGTGGCATATGCATATGTGCCATCACAATTAAGGCACAAATTGGAACCTAAAGCTGAAAAGTATGTTTTCATTGGTTATGATGATAAGCAGATGGGTTATAGATTGTGGAGTCCATCTACAAAACAATTCATGGTTTCTAAAGATGTTACATTTGATGAGCAAAGTACTTGGTATGCAGGTACAATTAATATCAATACAGGTGATGAAGAAGAAGTGAGCCAAAGGAAAGGTAAATCAAAGGTTCAGATAATTGATGAGCAAGAGAATAATGAAGTGCAGGTTGAAGTGGAAGAAACACCAAGGTTTGATCCTGAGTATGAAGAACCAGAGACTTCAAGGAGTGGAGAACTCAGAAGATCATCAAGAAATAGGTGGCAATGCCACCTACAAGGTATAGTTATGATACTTCTTTTTTGGCCACAAAAGATTATGCTTATATGGTGAAAACAGATGAAGACCCTTCTACATATGAAGAGGCAAAAGGTAAAGAAAATTGGGAGAAAGCTATGCAGGAAGAATATGATGCATTGTTGGAGAATCAAACTTGGGATTTGGTTCCTAAACCAAATAGTCAGAAGATCATTGGATGCAAGTGGGTTTACAAGACCAAGAGGTTTGCAGATGGAAGTGTGTCTAGATATAAAGCTAGACTTGTTGTCAAAGGGTTTGCTCAGACTTATGGTGTTGACTATGATGAGACTTATAGTCCTGTGGCAAAGATGAAAACTATCAGGACACTTATAGCTATTGCTGCATGTAAAGGTTGGAAGTTATGTCAACTTGATGTGAAAAATGCTTTTTTGAATGGTTATATTTCAGATGATGTGTTCATGGAGCAACCTCAAGGGTTCAGAGATAAAAGGTATCCAGATCATGTGTGCAAGCTCAAGAGAGCTTTGTATGGCTTGAAGCAAGCCCCAAGGGCATGGAATTATAGACTTGTAAAGTTCTTGAAAGAACTTGGATTTCAGGTGTCTAAAGCAGATAGTAGCTTGCTTGTCAAAGCAAGTGATAATGGTTTCATATACATGTGCATATATGTTGATGATATAATTCTTACAGGTACAGATGAAGAAGGAATACAAAGACTCAAGAAGCAAATGGAAAAGGAGTTCAAAATCAGTGATTTGGGAGACTTGTCATACTTCTTGGGCATGGAGATTACATATACCCAACATGGAGTATTTGTGACCCAAGAAAGGTATTTGAAGAACTTGTTAATCAAGTTTAAAATGGATGATTGCAGGGTAGCACCTACACCAATGGAGGTGAATCACAAATTGAGTAAATTTGGAGGTGAAGAATTCAAGGACATGAGACAATATCAGAGTTTGGTTGGTAGTCTTATCTATGCTACTTTAACTAGACCTGATTTATCATATGCAGTTGGAGTTTTGTCTCAATTTATGCATTGTCCTAGGAAAGAGCATTGGATTGCAGGTCAAAGAGTGTTGAGGTACATTAAGGGTACACTCAAAGAAGGTTTGTATTATGGATTTACATCAGATACAAATATCAAAATTTACAGTGATGCAGATTGGGCAGGTAATCCAGATGATAGAAGGTCAACTTATGGATACATGTGTTATGTGGGAGATAAACTTATCTCATGGTGTTCTAAGAAGCAACATACAGTTGCTTTGTCTTCTACAGAAGCTGAATATAAAGGCATGGTTGAAGCTGCAAAGGAAGTGATTTGGCTCAAGACCTTGATGAAGAGTTTTGATATTGTGCATGGGATACCAATTATATATGGGGATAACATGAGTTCATTGTATTTAGCTGTTAATCCTGTTTTCCATGCCAGGACTAAACACATTGAGATTCAGTATCACTTTCTAAGAGAGAAGGTGCTGGATAAGGAGATTGAAGTCATACATACTTCAACTAAAGATCAGATAGCTGATATGCTTACAAAAAGCTTGGATGGACCAAAGCTACAGAAGTTTAAAGACATGGCAGGTATAAAGAAGATAAGAGAAACCTCAATTGATGATTGAGGGGGAGCTGTTGGTGCAGACCAATCACCAATTGAATGTTTGGAAGATTAAAGGATGAAGGAAGATTCAATTCTTGAAGCTTGGAAGAAGGATACATTCAGAGGATATGAGGAATGTACACATATGTACATTAGTATAGTCATAGTTCACTTAGATCTTTGATTAGTCATAGACTTGTACAAATTTCTCTATAAATACCTTGAAAATGTCGAGGCGTGATATGAGAGCATATGGAAGAATAGATGAGTGAGCATAGAAGTCAAGAAAGGAGAAGTTATATGTCATGAGACATGTGAAATGTTAGTTGAGTTTTCCTCTCATCACTCAACTGTAATTTTCTGAGTAATCGAAGAAATATTGCGCCCGATGTTTCTGTGTCTGCTCCATCTGTGTTAGATCATTTGTAAAATCCTTTTGAGGATATCTAAGTTCATAGTTAATGAGTCTATGACTTGAGTTTTAGAGTCTAATTGTAAACAGGCTAGGAGAATTGTTAATAGGAACATTCATATGTGTTGAGTGTTCACAGTTCTCTGAAACAGGTGCAAATTTCGATCTTGATCTTTTGGTCTGTTCTCACTCCACAATTTAAAGTTTTGTGCAAGCAAGCACTTAATTTTTAAGTTGGAAGGTAAGCTACTCGTGGCTAGAAGCATTTGCTTAAACGGGTTTTATACTGAGAGAATTGAAGTTAAGAAGTTAGGGGTGTCAAATCGACTTCTTAGAAGTGCAGATTTAGACATAGGTAACTTGTGAAGTTGATTTCTCAAGTTATACTAAACCTTTTGAAGAAATTTAACTTGGAGGAGGTGCACAACGTCTAGGTGACACTCCATACAAAATTTTATAGAAAACTTTACATGTTTGATAGGTCAATGAGAAGAAATTGTGCAGCAGACTTTCTGTGTTTTATCTTCTTCACAGAATTTTTCAACCTTTGATAATTTGGAGATTGGACCTCTAATTTGGTGAAGATTTTGACTTACTCTTGGTATAGAGGTGCTCTAATCACAAGAGTAGGTTGTTCTTTTGGAGATTAACACTCTCCATCAAAAAACAAGAAATTTTTAGAAGATGGAAGAAGATGGAGATGGTGATGGTGATGATGATGAAGATGAAGAAGAAAAAATAGAAAATGAACAAAAATGATAGTTTTTTTACCTTCCAACGTCGCAAATCTACGATCTTACCATCACAACGCTCGTCCTCGAAGCTCTCTCCCCGGCAACGACGCCAAAATTCGGTGTAGCTCAAGCGTAAGCACCACCTCCTTTACTTGTCAATCCGCGGAGACGTGAGGACCGGTATGAAGACCACGAGCAAGTGAAGGCACAAGTGCTGAGTGAAAGCACACAATCATGCACACACATACACACACACGTGCACAAGGTAAGATCAAAGAGAGGAACAATGGAAAGCTTCGATTGCAAAAGTGTTCTCTTACAAAAGCTCTATTCTCTAACAAGCTAACCTCCAAAAATGAGCTCTCTAGCTCTTTTTATAGTTTTTTGAC